>SJYA01002742.1:191254-201727 GCA_006410615.1 Neotragus moschatus | reverse complement strand
ATTACTTTTTCTAGAAATATGTCTCATTGCTTCCCACAATGTTTTTGGACTTACACTCCTAGAGAAAGAATAGGGGGGGAAATCTCATTATTCAGGGATGATTTATATGGCAATCCCCAAATTCAATTTACCAAAAAAAAAATTTGTCATTTCAATTTTAAATTATGCATAACTTTGATAAGTCAGTCCTGAATTCAATTCTTCATCTAGTAGAATTCTCTTTCCTAAAACTTCAAATTCGCTTTCCAGTGTTGTTCCTCTTCATCAGTGATAAACAGCTCTCCTTCCCTCATCTGTCAATCTTTTCCTTGATTTTGAGTCTTCCTTTACCAACACATATTTTCTCCCCTCTCCCACTTATCCAAACTTCCCAGAAGAGTTGTCTACACTCACTGTCTGTATGTCCTAAGCCCTCTTGCATCCCTCAAACTTCCATTATCATATATTTCCCTATTCCAATGAAGTGTTTTTTCCAAAGACCATCAATGGCTTTCTATTATTAATAACTGATATACCCAACAGGATTTTTACCATTCTCTCTTCTCATCCTCCTATTTTTCCTTTCTGTTTCTCAAGGTCCTCTTCTACTCCACCATCTCCAAATGGCTGAAGAACCTAAGAATGTGCACATTGAACAGGGCCTCTTGTGAGGGCCTCTGAAATATATATCCCAACTCAAATCTCTACCAATGTGCCAGCCTTATTCTACTTGAGTATTTGCTACAGATATGCAAATAGACATTGGTAAAACCTCCCATTTTTTCTCTAAATTTTCATATAATTTTTGTGAGCTCCATCCATCCTGTAAATAAAACCATACATCCAGTAGTTACCCCTTGTTGCCTGCGTATTACTTTCCCACACTTCAGCTAATAAGTCCTGATGATTTTATTTCCATCATATTTCTCAAAACTTCATCTTCCTCACCATCTTAATTTCCATTGCCTTAGTTCAGGGAGTCATCATTTTTCCCCTAAACCACAAATTGTTCTGCTTGCCTCCAGGCAAGCTCCTCTTTCTCCTCATCGGGGCTGCTAGAATCATCTGTAAGTCTGGACAAGCGGAGGGAGCTAGAAGCAACGAGGTTTCCATGACACGTTACAAGTGTTTTTGAGAAGGTGATGAAATCCACGGAAAGGTTTCAAGCATTAAGAGTCATATGATCATAGTCATCTTTTATTTTCACCATACTGTGCCTCACACTTCATATTCCAGCAACAGAAAACATACAGTGTTGTTTTCCATCTTCATTACTACGCTGGTTATTTTATTTTTGCCTCTCCAGTTTTATTCTCCACTTTTCTCTTGCTTCAGAAGAACTGGGTTCCAATATCCTTTGGATTTTGCTACACATTTTCCCATTGAAAACTTCAGAGAGTTGGAGGAGAGGGAAGTCAGGGTATTTATCTCCTTGGCTTTTTCCCAATCAGGATATGGTTTGGCAATGTCTGTGTTTCTCTGATGAAGGGCAATATTTCTCTTTGAAGGCATGGCTATGTGTCTTGCCCATTTTTAGATAATGGCACTTTCCTTTTTTCCTTTTAAATATAACAGTGGTAAAAGCTTCCAGTTTTACTTGACCTGAGAACGCATCATCATTCCTTATTGATTTTCCTTAACCTAGTATTTAGATTAATAAATAATTCCTTCATTAAAGTGTTTCTGATCATCACTTCTGAGTGTGCTGCCTGCTGAGACCCTGACCTATACACTATCTTTATATGGCTATTGCAGATCCATCCTCTGACACTCATCTTAACTCAAGAAACCACAAAGGTCATCTGGAAGGAAAAATCTTTGAAATATATGTCAAGTATCTTCTGGTATCTCTACAGCTGTAGTTATCACTCATTAATTTAAGACCTATTTCCTCTATTGGAAGGTGAAATTCTTTAAACCAAAATTACAAATAGGTGATTGTTTTTGTATACTTTCTTTCTAACTCACTGTCTCATGCATAGCAAATGCTGGTTGAATAAATAAATGAGTTATTGACAAACGTTTGGATCAGATTCCCAGGTGTTAATGACCTCAAGTGATACTGTCCTCCTGCCATATAATACTCGTGTTGCTTTATCTCAAGTCTCCTTAATTGCATCTCTGGGAAATCCTCTGTGATAAAGGGCATTCATCTTTAAGACTGAAACTATTGCTGGACCATGAAAAAGATATTAATCATTTATATATTGGCATGAATTAATTTAATAAAAATCACTCTCTTAAACATTAACTTATATCTGCTCTAATGTTAGGATAAAAAATTCAGTTGGGGGTTAGGAAATAATTATTTGGTGCCATTGAGCACTTGGAAGTCTAGGTAAAGCACAGTAGAGTATTTTAGTGATGGTTCAACAGTCAGTAATGAGTCCATATTTTTGAGCACTGGAATAGAAGACCACAGGAAATTGAGCAAGGGGACTAAACTTTGGGAGCTCTGACAGATAATTTAATTTTCATCTATTGTGAAATATTGCATATTTGATTTAGGAGAAAGAAGACCACGTACCTTTTCCTCCTCCTCAACTTGAACTCTTTTTTTTTTTTTTTTTTTTTTCTTTTTTGGTTTTTTTCTTTTTTTATTAGNAACTTTGGGAGCTCTGACAGATAATTTAATTTTCATCTATTGTGAAATATTGCATATTTGATTTAGGAGAAAGAAGACCACGTACCTTTTCCTCCTCCTCAACTTGAACTCTTTTTTTTTTTTTTTTTTTTGCCTTTATGGCTTTTTGCTTTATTTATTAGTAGTTAATAAAGCGTGAAGTCCTTTTCTTCCTATTATGAAGACAGCTTAAAAAAAAAACCTAATCCACTTATAAATTGAACTGCTTGTAGTTTTACTTGTTAGAGGAGGACAGATGGGAACTATAATATCCTTCTGTCCACTTACATGGTGAGCTTTCTTATTTTAACCCAAGCGTACCCTTTGGCTTCACGTAGTCCATGGTCCGTCTTTGGGCCTGGGTAGTGAGATGCTGGGTACTAGACCACACAGTTTAATAAACTTTCACTGAGCACATTACATGGTAAGTAATGTGAGTACAAAGAAGGAACTCCACCCTGTGATCTTCTATTGGTAACTAATGCCTGGACCATAGTGTATACAAAACAAAGGTTCAGTGTATTTCATTGACTTCACCAGAGGAGAAAGTAAAGTATCCAGAATCATCTAGGATCCTCAGGAGAGGAAACCCACTTGTTAGAGAAAGAAATCTTCTCACGATCCTTGGGATCCAAGGCCGCCTTAAGTACACAGGAAATTGTATGGAGATTTGAGGGATGCAAAGCAGAGCTGGATAATTTCCCAGCTTTAGGTTACCGCAGCTTCCTTTATGGCTCAGATGATAAAGAACCTGCCTGCAGGAGACTTGGGTTCAACCTATGTCCTGGAGAAGGGAATGGGTACCCACTCCGGTATTCTTACCTGGAGAATTCTATGGACAGAGGAGCCTGGCTGGCTACAGTCCATGGGGTTGCAAAGAGTCGGACATGATTAAGTAACACACACAGGTAACGGTATTACACTCTACCAGCCATTTTGTGGAACTTCTATGAAATCTTTCTGTTTTGTCTTGGCATAGAGTGTGTGCAGTTTACAAAATGCATTTTTTTTCATATAGTATTTGGAATTTATGGCTAGACTATGATAAAGAATATAATGATTCGAGTCAGCTAGACTTTGTGTTATTGTGATATTTGAGTTTGGTCACAGAAAGCTTTGAAAATCTCCATCAGTTAGAAGTCTTTCTTTTATGGAGGGAGGTGGCCAATGGAAGGAATGGGCAGATTATTGCCTACTGGACAATAAAGGCAGAAGAACAGGCCTTCTAATAGAACCACCAACACAGCTTTTAGAAAAGGCAGTGTATCTTCCCCCTGTCGTGCAGACTTTTGAACTTGCTGAGGAGCCCAACTGTTTAGCCTGTGTAGAGGCTGAAATATCAGCAGCTTCGAATGACAATGAAGTTACAATTGGAAAGGGCACTAAAATGGGAACCACTTGAAGCAAGTGGCAAAGGGACATCAATCAGCGTTGTTATTTTTTGCTTCTCCTGGAGAGCTAGCAAGGCCAAGCATGAAGACAGTGGCAAAAATTTGCCTTTGAAAAATCTCACTGTAATTATCTGTCTAATGGCATAGTGTAACTCCCATTCACGGAAAGGGCAAAATCACCTCTGGGTGTCAGGTCTTACATTTCATGATGACTATTAATCATTATAATGGCTCTAATACCACTGAGCATCTGTCTTGTGCTTTGGCTTTTATACTGCGTTTTTAGACATTAAATCATGGAGAAGCTGTGTGGCAGAGTGGAAGAGGCTAGAGAAAGTGGATGGTAAACTCTGATTTCAATTCAACTCTGCTGTGTAAGCCAAGGAGCCATAAGCAAATTTGCTAAAGTCCCTATGAGTCCTTGGCTGGAAAGTAAGCATGAAAATCATAATACAGTAACAGTTGTAGATAATGTCTAAGTTGTTGTTGCTATTGTTCAGTCCCTCAGTCATGTCCAACTCTTTGCAACACCATGGGCTATAGCCCACCAGGCTCCTCTGTCCATGGGATTGCCCAGGCAAGAATACTGGAGGGGGTTGCCATTTCCTTCACCAGGGGATCTTCCCAACCAAAGGATCGAACTTGTGTCTCCTGCATTGGCAGGTGGACTCATTAGCACTGAGCCACCAGGGAAGCCCAGGTAACGTCTATAAGGTACCTGTAACATATTCAGTTCAGTTCAGTCGCTCAGTCATGTTCAGTTGCTCAGTCACGTCCAACTCTTTGCGACCCCATGAATTGCAGGACACCAGGCCTCCCTGTCCATCACCATCTCCTGGAGTGCACTCAAACTCACGTCCATCAAGTCGGTGATGCCATCCATCCATCTCATCCTCTGTTGTCCCCTTCTCCTCCTGCCCCCAATCCCTCCCAGCATCAGGGTCTTTTCCAATGAGTCAACTCTTCGCATGAGGTGGCCAAAGTACTGGAGCTTCAGCTTCTGCATCACTCCTTCCAAAGAAATCCCAGGGCCGATCTCCTTCAGAACGGACTGGTTGGATCTCCTTGCAGTCCAAGGGACTCTCAAGAGTCTTCTCCAACACCACAGTTCAAAAGCATCCATTCTTCAGCACTCAGCTTTCTTCACAGATCAACTCTCACATCCATACATGACCACTGGAAAAACCATAACCTTGACTAGACGGACCTTTGTTGGCAAAGTAATGGCTCTGCTTTTGAATATGCTATCTAGGTTGGTCATAACTTTCCTTCCAAGGAGTAAGCGTCTTTTAATTTCATGACTGTAATCACAATCTGAAGTGATTTTGCAGACCCAAAAAATAAAGTCCTACATTGTTTCCACTGTTTATCCATCTATTTCCCATGAAGTGATTGACTGTGGAAAATTCTGAAAGAGATGGGAATACCAGACCACCTGACTTGACTCCTGAGAAACCTGTATGCAGGTCAGGAAGCAACAGTAATAACTGGACATGGAACAACAGACTGGTACCAAATAGGAAAAGGAGTACGTCAAGGCTGTATATTTTCACCCTGCTTATTTAACTTATATGCAGAGTACATCATGAGAAACACTGGGCTGGAAGAAGCACAAGCTGGAATCAAGATTGCCGGGAGAAATATCAACAACCTCAGATTTGCAGATGACACCACCCTTATGCAGAAAGTAAAGAGGAACTGAAAAGCCCCTTGANCAGGTCAGGAAGCAACAGTAATAACTGGACATGGAACAACAGACTGGTACCAAATAGGAAAAGGAGTACGTCAAGGCTGTATATTTTCACCCTGCTTATTTAACTTATATGCAGAGTACATCATGAGAAACACTGGGCTGGAAGAAGCACAAGCTGGAATCAAGATTGCCGGGAGAAATATCAACAACCTCAGATTTGCAGATGACACCACCCTTATGCAGAAAGTGAAGAGGAACTAAAAAGCCCCTTGATGAGAGTGAAAGAGGAGAGTGAAAAAGTTGGCTTAAAGCTCAACATTCAGAAAATGAAGATGGTATCTGATCCTGTAACATATTAGGTGCTCAATAAAGAAGGACCATTACTATTACTAGTATTGTCAGAGTTCATTCTGAAGTTAGAGTATATATAAAATATTCAAAAATAAATATGAAGAAACTTGTTTCTATAGGGTAAGTAGTATTTGCCTCAGATAACACAGATCGCTAGTAAAATTATCAGAATTCCAATATAGGACTTTTATGTCCTAGTCCTGAGTCCTTAGAAAATCAACACCTTGAATGCCCTTTCCCATTAGAAGCATATTGACAGTAAGAACAGTTGTTGTAAAAAAAAAAGGAGGACATAGTTCATCCACCTTTCATAACTGAATATGTATTTTTATGTTTTAGGGTAAATAAGCATACTACATACTCGAAAACAGGTCCAACTTCCATGTATTAGTACACCATTTATCCAAACACTGACCTTAAATTTACTATATATGTATAAACCACTCTAACACAGAAACACACACAAAAATAATGGGGGTGGGGGGAGGAGAGTGCATTGGGTTTAAGCCCTTTGATTCACCTGGGAGAAATTTTGTTTAGAAGAAAAATTATCTATCAAATTACACCTTTTGTTTTCCACAGAGTGTTAGGCCAAATTAAGCCATACTATAATGTCCTAGAAATGAGTGCTACCCTGCGAAGCTAAATGCCATACATTGCATTTCCCTCAGCTAAATAACATTTCTTTGGTTTCTAATGATATCAGTAAACTGAATAACTGAAATTGCAAACACAGGCAATAGAGTGGAGTGAGGGGTTGAGAGGAAGCTACCAAGGATCTTGTTAAATTATTGATTCACAAAGTCCACAGATAGCAAATCATTATTTTGTTACCTGATGGATCTGCAGGTCTTGCACAACAAAAGATCTTTTAATCAGCAGGATTGATGCTTTAAATTGGGAAACAGTATATCAATAAAGGTCACTGTGACAGTGTGACTTATTCAAATACAGTGCCATTGCAAGCAGTCAGTTTTCACATTCCGGGATAAATGGCAGCTATTTTTTATACGTGTTTAGGTTCCTCACAGAAACCTTGTTTGAAACGTTTCATTATTTACTGCTGCTTTTTAGAAATGAAAGAAACCAATTTATTTCTCTGTCACGATCATTTCTAACTATAGGGACCTATAGCAAAAATCAATTGGCTAATAAAATAGTTAATTGGTGAAGTGCTTGTTGTGATGGGCCAGAAGCACAGACAGTACACAAGCAGAGAAAGGGAGCTTAATTAAAATGGGGCTGACCCTCCTTAATGAAATTCTGCCATGTAGATAGAAATTAATGCTAAAAAGACATCTGCATTTATTCTTATACTGCAGAGTGGAAGCAAATTAAAGTAGCCCAATTAGTAGGTCTTCATCTTGTCTACATAGGGGCACTTGTGGTTAGTACAGCAATTATATGAAATTCCAAAAATCACTGCTTCTCAAACTATGAGAATCATACATCTCACATTCAAATTTGATATATGAAATATAAACTGGGACAGATTAGCTAATATTCAAATTTTTTATAAATGATGTTTTTTATTAGATAGATGGAGATGATGTGTTAAGGCCTGGTGTGGCAAAACTTGTGTGCATGAAATATTTTTCAAATGTACTCTTTTCAATAAAATGGGAGTGAAAGTCACTCAGTCATGTCGCTCTCTTTGCGACCCCATGCCAGAATACTGGGGTGGGTTCAGCTCAGTTCAGTTCAGTTGCTCAGTCATGTCCAACTTTTTGTGACCCCCATCAACCGCAGCACACCAGGCTTCCCTGTCCATCACCAACTCCCGGAGTTCACCCAAACCCATGTCCATTGAGTCAGNCCAGGTCCATGCAGGCAGCTAGTGTTGATGGAGAATTTTCTACATGCCGCCCGGCATCCTGAACCCCTTACATACGGTAGCTGTTCACTCAGTGCCACGATTCTATTGAGAAGGGCGAGGCCCTCATCATCAAGGCCTCACAGGTGACACCTTACAGCTGACACTGAGGCACGCAGTGTTAAATGACTTCCAAGGTCATCCAGACCGCGTGTAATGGAGCCTGCGTTTCAGCCCTGGCCCGCAGGTGCCTGTGCCCCTCCCCACTGTGCCCTATGACCTCTGGATGCCCAGGGGAAGTACCAGAGTTGGAGAAAGCCCCCGACGGGCTGCTAGAGCCTATCAGTTAAGGAGGCTGATGGAGTTTCTCTTAACTGCGTTTCCTTGGGAAAGATGTGCATGAGATACTTGACACCATCTGGGGTTCAGTCAGGGCCACCCACATTTCTGGAACAGGAGGTAATAATGACAGGTCCAGCCAGCTGAGCATCTTGACTGCCTGGTCCCCACAGCCATCTGGGGGGCAGGCACTGGTTTGGATGTGAGTGAGGACCCTTGGGCAGAGAGAGCTTCAGTTGACTGAAGGCCACTAGTTAGGGTAGAACTAGTCTACTAACCCAAATACTGGTTTTGAACTTGTTCTTTTAACCACTGAGCCATGTTACCTCTCAGAAGAGGACAAAACAGCAAAACACAGGTTTTAAGTTCCAGAAGAAAACTCCTGGGTCCAAATAACCCCTGAGGGGTCAGCCAACCTGTATTTTGTCTTAGCTACCTCTTCTCCACATGCGGACAGTCACCCTCTCCCCTGCCTCATGAATTCCACCTGAGAAGCTCTGCAGGTCCAGGACACTTCTGTTACACACACCATCGTCTGCCATGGAGAAGGGTCATCACGTTGCCATGACTGTCAAAGCCATTGTGTGTTAAGTGAAGCGTCTGCTAATTTGCCTTCAAAACACTGGTGGTGTGAGTTTTTTGCAGCCTTGAATCTTCAGATTTCTGCTCTCAGGAAAGAATTCTGTGATTTGACAATGTTTCCTAAAAAGTGAGTTTTGTTTCCACTGAGAAATAAAAAAAAATCATTTAGGGGGTCTTTCTAACAAAGATATGTTGCATTTCCAAAAGAACAGTTTTATTTTTATATCCCATTAAATTAAAAACTCCTTGAGACAATTGTACATCTTTCTCTGTAATCAATCAGAAAGCGTATGATTAAATAAATCATTACATTTCAGTTTTTTATGCCTTCTTTATAAATTCACCCTATTACTGTTATATAATGTCTGTCTTTATTCTTGGTAATATTCCTTATTCTGAAGTTTAATCTGAAGTATTCCTTGCCTGATAAAATATAGCCACTGTAGTTTATTTTAGCTAGAGTCATATGGTATATCTTTTTCCTTTTTTTTTTTTCTTTTAGTCTATCTTTGTCTTTATGTTTAAATTGGGCTTCTTATAGACAGAACCATTAGGTATTACTTTTTTATCCAAGATGACCATGTCTGTCTTTTAATTGGTGTGTTTATGTGTTTATCTTTGATGTAATTATAGATAAGGTTGGATTAAGGTCTGCTGTTTTGTTAGCCATTTTCTATTTGTTCCATCTGTTCTTTTGTAATTTAAAATCTGTCTGCTTTTTGCTGGAGTACTTTTTATGCTTCTGTTTTTCTCTGACATTGGCTTATTACTTATGCCTCTTAAATATTTTACTGGACACCCTTAATACAGTCCACTTTCAAATAATATTATTTGACTTCACAAGTTGTGTGAAAGTGAAAGTCCCTCAGTCGTATCTGACTCTTTACGACCCCATGGACTATGCAGTCCATGGAATTCTCCAGGCCAGAATACTGGAGTGGGTAGCCTTTCCCTTCTCCAAGGGATCTTCCCAACCCAGGGATCAAATCCAGGTCTCCCACACTGCAGGCAGATTCTTTACCAGCTGGCCACAAGGGAAGCCGAAGAATATGGAGTGGGTAGCCTATCCCTTCTCCAGAGGATCTTCCCAACCCAGGAATAGAAGTGGGGTCTCCTGTACTGCAGGCAGATAGATTCTTTACCAGCTGAGCTATGTGGGAAGCCCCACAAGTTATGAGGATGCCTGTAACTGTATAACTCACTCCCATTTTTTGTGTATCACTTTATCTTATTTTTCCATATGTGTCAAAGGCACAATTTATCCTTGATAAAATAAACTGTATTTTAGAGTGATTTTTAACAAAAGAAAAATTATTTGACATCTAGCATCATTTTCATCATTCCTGGAGATTTTCATTTGTTTGTGTAAACCCCAAGTTTCTGTAGTGTAGCCCTGCTATAATGAATCCTCTAAGTTCTCCTTTGAAGAAAAACTGTCTCTTTTTTTTGTCACTTTGAGAGACATTTTCTCTGGATATATTAATGATTGCTGGTTTGTCGTCTTTTGCTCCTGTGCATAACTTGAAGATGACAACCTATTGCTTTTCATCTTGCATAGTTTCTAATGAAGAGTTGGTTGTAACTCTTCACTCTACTCTTCTTTATGTGATGTTCTCACTTTCCTTGAAGGCTTTCAGGATTATATCTTTGTTTTCAGGTTTCAGCAGTTTGAAAATAATGTATCTGGATTTTTTTTTTTTTT
>SJYA01002742.1:61350-186543 GCA_006410615.1 Neotragus moschatus | reverse complement strand
ATTGCTGAAGCCTGGCTTGGAGAATTTTAAGCATCACTTTACTAGTGTGTGAGATGAGTGCAATTGTGTGGCAATTTGAGCATTCTTTGGCATTGCCTTTCTTTGGGACTGGAATAAAAACTGACCTTTTCCAGTCCTGTGGCCACTGCTGAGTTTTCCAAATTTGCAGACATATTGATTGCAGCCCTTTCACAGCATCATCTTTCAGGATTTGAAATAGCCTAACTGAAATTCCAACACCTCCACTAGCTTTGTTCATAGTGATGCTTCCTAAGGCCCACTTGACTTCACATTCCAGGATATCTGGCTCTAGGTGAGTGATCACACTATGGTGATTATCTGGGTCATGAAGATCTTTTTTGTATAGTTCTTCTGTGTATTTTTGCCACCTCTTCTTAATACCTTCTGCTTCTGTTAGATCCTTACCATTTTTGACCTTTATTGAACCCATCTTTGCATAAAATGTTCCCCTGGTGTCTCTAATTTTCTTGAAGAGATCTCTATTCTTTCCCATTCTATTGTTTTCCTCTATTTCTTTGCATTGATTGCTGAGGAAGGCTTTCTTATCTCTCCTTGCTATTCTTTGGAACTCTGCATCCAAATAGGTATATCTTTCCTTTCTTTTGCTTTTAGCGTCCCTTCTTTTCACAGCTATTCATAAAGCCTCCTCAGACAGCGATTTTGCTTTTTTGCATTTCTTTTTCTTGGGGATGATCTTGATTCCTGTCTTCTGTACAATGTCATGAACCTCCATCCATAGTTCATCAAGCACTCTATCAGATCTAGTCTCTTAAATCTGTTTCTCACTTCCACTGTATAGTCATAAGTGATTTGATTTAAGTCATACCTGAATGGTCTAGTGGTTTTCTCCACTTTCTTTAATTTCAGGCTGCATTTAGCTGTTTCCCACCACGCCCCTGACCTTGGCATGGGGTAACTCTTCTCGGCCGTGCTTGTGTGACTGGCACTTGTGCGACTGGGGTGGGTAGCCTTTCCCTTCTCCAGGGCATCTTCCCAACCCAGGTATCAAATTCAGGTCTGCTGCATAGCTGGCAGATTCTTTACCAGCTGAGCCACAAGGGAAGCCCAAAAATACTGGCATGGGTAGCCTATCCCTTCTCCAGTGGATCTTTCTGACCTAGGAATCAAATAAGGGTCTCCTGAATTGCAGGCAGATTTTTTACTGACTGAGCAATCAGGGAAACCAAATAAAATGGGAGAACATCCGCAAATGACAACTAAACTTGGCTCTTCATGCATTATCAGCCATATTATGGCAATATGAGTGATTTTTCCCTATAAATGTAAAAACTCTAGTTTATCGAGGAAAAAGAAATTCTTTGTTTGTTTGTTTTTTTAACCATGTCTGTAACTTTTGAATTTTTAAAATTAGTTTTGCTATGGTAAAATTAACATATGATAAATCTCACTCAATTATGGTGTACAACATGAGTTTTTTTACCAGCATTATTGAGGTATCATTGACATACAATTAGCTGCAAATATTTCAAATTTACATTTGGATAAGTACACTCCTCTGAAACCATCACTGCAATTAAGATAAATATAGCAACCACAAAAAAATTTTCCTTATCCCTTTTGTAATCACACTTACAAGCCCCCACTCCACTCCACCACATTCTTAGTCAACTACCAATCTACTGCAGATCAGTTTGTTGAGGCACATCTTGGAGAAATTGTAGGTTCAGTTCCACATCACTCCATTATGTGAACATCTCACTAAAGCAGTTCAGTTCAGTTCAGTTCAGCCCCTAATCATGTCTGACTCTTTGCAACCCCATGGATAAAGCACACCAGGNAACTACCAATCTACTGCAGATCAGTTTGTTGAGGCACATCTTGGAGAAATTGTAGGTTCAGTTCCACATCACTCCATTATGTGAACATCTCACTAAAGCAGTTCAGTTCAGTTCAGTTCAGCCCCTAATCATGTCTGACTCTTTGCAACCCCATGGATAAAGCACACCAGGCCTCCCTGTCCATCACCAACTCCTAGAGTTTACTCAAATTCATGTCCATTGAGTCAGTGATGCCATCCAACCATCTCATCCTCTGTCATCCCCTTCTCCTCCCGCCTTCAATCTTTCCCAGCATCAGGGTCTTTTCAAATGAGTCAGTTTTTCACATCAGGTGGCCAAAGTATTGGAGCTTCAGCATCAGTCCTTTCAATGAATATTCCAGAATAAAGCGAGTCACATGGATTTTGGGGATTTCCCAGTGTGTATAGGGGTTTCCCTGGTACCTCAAATGGTAAAGAATCTGCCTGCAATGCTGGAGACCTGGGTTCGATCCCTGGGTTGGGAAGATCCCCTGGAAAAGGGAATGGCTACCCAGGTATTCTTGCCTGGAGAATCCCATGGACTGTATCCTGCCAGGCTCCTCTGTCCATAGGATCGCAAGAGTCAGACATGACTTAGCAACTAAATCACCACCACCACCAATATTCTTGTCTGCAGAATTCGAAGGACTAAGGAGCCTGATGGGCTACAGTTCATGGGGTCATAAAGAGTTGGAAACAACTGAGCGAGTAACACTTTCTTTCACTTTCAATGGATATGTTATGTTTACTATTACGTGTGCAATACCATTACTTCTTTAAAAATGTACATACTTTAATTTGAAAATTACCAAAAACTGCTATTATCTGACAACAGAGGGTTGCCATAAGTCTTCTGTTTATAAAAACTGCAATAAAGCAGTTATTGCAAAATGCAATAAAGCAAAACACAATAAAACAAGGTATGCTTGTATTTCTAGAATTTGAAATGACTAAGATCATATGGTATGTAATCTTTGGCTCCTTTCACAACATATGGTGATTTATTCGCTAAGTCGTGTCTGACAACATAATTTATTTTTAGATTCACCTATGTTGCAAGGAGATCCAACCAGTCCATCCTAAAGGATATCAGTCCTAAGTGTTCATTGGAGGGACTGATGTTGAAGCTAAAACTCCAATACTTTGGCCACCTGCTGCAAAGAGTTGACTCATTTAAAAGACCTTGATGCTGGAAAAGATTGAGGGCAGGAGGAGAAAGGGACGACAGAGGATGAGATGGTTGGATGGCATCACCAACTCAATGGACATGGGTTTGAGTGGACTACAGGAGTTGGTGATGGACAGGAAGGGCTGGCGTGCTGCGGCTCATGGGGTCGCAAAGAGTCGGACATGATTGAGCGACTGAGCTGAATTGATGTTGCTGCATGCGTTAGGACTGCATGCATTCATTTCTTTTCATTGTTGCATAGTTTCTCATTTTATGGCCCATATTTTTCATCCATTCACCTAAATGGTATTTTGGTTTGCTTTGAAAATTTTGATTATTACAGGTAAAACTGCTATAACACTTGAGAGTAAGTCTTTGAATGGATCCCCACTTTGATTTCTCCTGAGAAAATATGTAGGAATGAAATGTCTGAGTAATGTAGAAGGTACATGTTTAATAATGTTAAAAGCTGTCAAACTTTTCCAATGTGGTTGTACCACTGTAATTTTACATTCCCACCACAGACTACAGGAGTTCCATTGCCTACCTTTTTATCAACATTTGTGGTGTAGCATCTTATAGTGGTTATAGTTCTCTAATAATTAATATTAAGCATCTTTTCATATAATTATTTGATATATGTATATCTACTTTGGTGAAAAGTCTGTTTAATTTTTCCCACTTTTATTGAGTTGTTTTGATATTACTAAGTTTTTGAGAATTTTTTGTATATCCTGTATACAAGTCCTTTTTTAATAAATGAGATTTCTAGTATTTTCTGTCTGTCTGAACTGTCTCTTCATTCTCTTCATGATGTCTTCAAAAAGAAAAAAGCTTTTAATATTAATAAAGTCAAAATTATAATTTTTTTAATTTTATGGAACATAATTTTCATGTTGCACTAGCCAATCTTTTCCTGACCCAAGGTCACAAGATTTCTTCCTTTTTTTCTAGAAATTCTATCATTTTCCATTTTTCACTTAAATATAAGATCTATTTGTTATTAGCTTTTGTATTTGGTGCAATGTGTGTGGACCATTGTCAAAAATAAATTGACCATATGTGTATGGGTCTATTTCTAGATTATAGTCTCCTCGGGTGATCTATTTATCGATTAAAATGCCAGCATCATACTGTCTTCATTATTGTATTTTATAATAAATGTTAAAGCCAGGAAGCAAAAAGTCTCCAAACATCATTTATCTTCAAAATTTCTTCAAATAATTTTTGACATTTTTATTTAAATTTTAGAATCTATATATCAACTTCTACCAAAGAAAAAAACTTCTGGGATTTTTATTAAGATTTTAATGAAACTGATTGATTTAATTGATCTGAACTCGATCAATTTGGGAAAATTGTCATCACATAAAGTTTTCTAATCCACATACTTAGTTCATCTTTAATTTATCTCAGCAATGTTTTGTTGTTTTCAATGTACAGATCTCTAATACCTCATCCGACTTACTCTAACTATTTAATATTTCTGATACTATTATAAATGGTTTTAGATTTTTATCTCATTTTTTGTGTCATTGCCAGTACATAAAAATACAACTAACATTTGCACATTCATCCTTTATCCTGAATTTTTGTTCAATTGCTAGCTCTATAGGTTTTGGGGGGGCTTCCCAGGTGGCACTAGTAAAGAACCCACCTGCCATTGCAAGAAACTTAAGAGATGTGGGTTCAATCCCTAGGTCAGGAAGATCTCCTGAAGAGGGGAATGGCAACCTAATCCAATATTCTTGCCTGGAGAATTCCATGGACAGAGTAACCTGGCAGGTTATGGTCCCTAGGATCACAGAGTCCAACATAACTGAAGCAACTTAGCACACATAGGTTTTTTACCTATTTGATTTAATTTTCTACATAGAGTAAAATATTTTCTGCAATAACATACAGTTTTACTTTTTCTTTTCCAATGTGAATGGCTTTTCAAATTTCTTCCCTTATTGCTCTGGCTAGATTGTCCATATACTGTTGAATGGAAATTCTGAAAGGAAATATTCTTGCTCTGTTCTTGATTTAAGAAGTATTCAATCATTCACCATTAAGTATTTTAGGACTGCAGGGTTTTGATAGAGGCCCTTTTTCAAGCTGATGATGTTCCAACTGATTTCAGGTTTACTTAAGAGTTTTTATCGGGAACTTATGTTGGCTTACTTCAATTTTTTTTGTTTTTGCATACATTGAGATGATCATGTTCTTTTCTTTCTTCATTTCTTAAAAAGATAATTATCTTGACTGGTTTTTAAATATTAATAGAAGCATGCACTCCTGGAATAAACTCCACTGTGGTCATAATGTATTACACTTTTATATATTGTTGGATTCAGTTTGCTAAAATTTTAAGAATTTTTAATTCTATATTCATGATGTAGATTGCTTTGTAGCTTTCTTTTCTTGCAACAGTTTTTCCTGGGTTTGTTATGAGGGTAATGCTGACCTTATAGAATGTGTTGGAACATTTTCCTTCTTCTTCAGATTTCTGGAACAGCTTGTACAGAATCTGTATTAATTCTTCCTTAACTGTTTGAATTCTCCAATGAATCCATGTGGACCTTGAAGTGATCTTTGTAAAAAAAAGTTTATTTTATAAATTTAGTATCTTTTATAGATATAAGTTTATTAATGGTATTTATTTCTTTTTCAAGTAATTTTGGTAGGTTGTGTCTTTCAAGGGATTTAACTATTTCATTTAAGTTGTCAAATTCACAGTCATAAAGGTGGTCAAAGTATTCCCTTATTATCCTTTCAACATTTGTAGTAAGATCTGTAGCCATTCTATTGTCTTATCCTCACCTTTGGTAATTTTCCTTGTCTTGTTCTCTATAAGAAATTCACTTCCACCATTATTTTCATTTCTATATACATATAATTTTCCTTTGTCACTGATTTTAAGCAAGTTGACTATCACGTGTATTGGTGTAATATTCTTCATGTTTCTTGTGCTTCAGGTCCATTGAGCTTCTTGGTATCATGGCTTTAGAATTTACATTAATATATTAGGAGTCCCAGAAAATGAAGAGGTATTTTTATCTTATCTGATGAAAGAGTGGCAACAATTTTCTTTCTAGTTTGATAAAAATTCTAAATATGAAATTAAATTCTAAGTATAGAACATTTGTATACATATGTATACACACACACACACCGACACACATATGTCTTTGAAATTTTCCCAGAGCTTAGAGGCATTGAGGGGTTTTTAGCTATATTTTCTACATTTCATTTTAAATAGTTTGTATCTTTATATCTTTGAGAACACTAATATTTTCTTTCACAATTTCTAAACTGCTATTACTCCCATCCATTTACTTCAGTAGCAGTAATTTTTATGTGTTTTATTTCAAATTTTGTATCTTCCACAAATATGATCAACCTTTCCTCTAGTTTCTTGAACGTCTGGAATTCAGTTATATGGTTTTAATGTCTTTGTCTATTAATTATGTTTTGTCTGCCACTAATTATGGATAGAATTTTTTGCATTCCTGATAAATTTTAATTGGATATAAACAATGTGTATTTTACCTTTTAGTGCTGAATATTTTTTGTATTGCTATAAACATATTAAAGCTTTGTTCTGATACATAGATAAATTACTTGGAAACAGTCTCATTGGATCTTATTCCATTACATAAATTATCAAGTTAATAAAAAGAGTTGAATAAGACAGTCTATCAAGTTAGAAGCCTTGGCAAGTCCTACGTGTTCTTGAGGGAGAAGACAAACCAAAGTTTCAAAGCTCTATCACTTGAGTAAAATGTTTAGGAATCCAGTGCTTAGGAGTATTCTGGGATAACTCCTGCAAAGGATTAAATATTATATTTGGTACCTTACTCCATAGAAAAGGAAACATCACACAGTGCATTTCTTTGGTTCTAGAGACAACATGTTCATTATCTGGGACTGTGACCCTTATCCGTATACCAAGTGTCAGAAAAGGCTGTCACCTGTGAATAGGGACCAGAGCATGAAAGGCCTGTACAGCAAGCCAAGACTGCAGTGCAAAAACTTTGCCTCAGGGGATATTTGAGCCAGGAGAACATATAGTCTTAGACATACCCGTGGTGGTGAAGATGCTGCAGGGGATTATAACAAGCCACAAAGTGAAAAATCACAATGAAAACTCCTAAGTTTCTGGAGTGGAGAAGGCAATGGTGCCCCACTCCAGTATTCTTGGCCTGGGAAATCCCACGGACAGAGGAGCCTTGTAGGCTATCGTCCATGGGGTCTCTAAAAGTCGGACACAACTTTCCCTTTTCACTTTCACACATTGGAGAAGGAAATGGCAAACCACTCCAGTGTTCTTGCCTGGAGAATCCCAGGGACAGGGAAGCCTTGTGGGCTGCCGTCTATGGGGTCGCATAGAGTCAGACACGACTGACTGAAGCAGCAGCAGCAAGTTTCTGGAGTGGGGTCAACCTAACTGAAAAAAAGAATCACATACATTTTTGGAGAAGAAAAAAATAAACCCTAGCATGCTTCTAGGCTCTGGTAGAGAGAAAAAGTGCCTGGTGATGGTATAACACTGTCCAGACAATCAGAATGTCCATCATGAGCTAGGTCCTGTCAGACTCACAAAGGATTAAGACAGGCTAAGTAAAAATACATTGTGATATAGAAGATACAGCAAGAGCAAGACAGCACAAACTAAGCAGAGGGCATAAACAAGCTACCCATCTGTCAACCCAGATCTCCTAAGATTATACCAGAGCTTAAGTTCCTGACCAACAGCCATACAGGAGTTTCCATTATGACCATTTGCATCTTGCAAAGTTTAAATGAGATAAAATCAAAGAGCTTCCAATGGCAATCAAGTCATAGAAAATTTTAAAAAGATGTATAACAAGTGTGATCGTGATTATCTGCGAATAAAATTCTATGGAAATAACTGAATCAATACTCACAGTAAGTTAATTTAAGCTTTTTGAAAAAGATTTCAGTGGACAGGGAGAGGTTCTAACATTCCAGACTCATAATGAAGCAGCAATTATGTGCCAGAACTGATGCCAGAAATCTGGTATCTCTTATCCCACCGAATGCATATAACTAGTCCTAAGAGACAACTATCATTACCAACTCATTTGAAGATAAGTTGATTTTCAAAAACACAAGAAACCCATCTAAATATACATAGAGCATTGTTAAATTAGAGGCTTCCCTTGTAGCTCAGTCAGTAAAGAGTCTCCTGCAGTGCAGGAGACATGGATTCGATCATGGTAGATCCCCTGAAGGATGACATGGCAACCCACTCCAGTATTCTTGCCTGAAGAATCCCATGGACAGAGGAGCCTGGCAGGCTAGAATCCATGAGATCACAAGAGTCGGACACGACTTAGCAACTAAACCTCCACCGTTGTTAAATTGGGAGGAAAACTTTCTCTGCCTTCAAATAAAATTTTCCTGTACACCATTCCAGTGAGCAATTCAAGAATAGCTAATATATATTATGGTATGCAGAGAATGCTCTACCACATCTAGTAGAGAAATCTGTTGCCAGGATTCAGAGACAAGAATTTCCTAAGACAAAGATTTCAGGGTAAGGTCCCCTAGGACTGAGTCTCAACTCACGAGTCATCATTGACTCAGGCACTGAACTGAGATACCAACAGAAAAGAGCCAACAGAAGATACCAACAGAAAAGAATCCTGCAGTCATCCAATAGGGCCAGACATCCCTAGATTCCTGATCGCACATAGCCAAGGTGGTGACTACATCGTGGTTCTTGAGAATTCTTCTGGCTCTAAATGAATATGCCTTCTGGTCATTATAATATAGCCCTCTGCCCATTTTTCATGGTCTAGTCTCAATACATAGGCCATATCTCTGCCTCAGGAGAAACTGGATGAGAATTAGCAAGTTCACCTGGAGGACAAAAGTCTATAGCAGCAGAAGACAAAACAACAGGAAAAATGTGGGGGAGGTTATCTGCATATATACAATACATATAATATTCTATTTACTAGTTGACCTTGAGACAATAAATTATATATATCTAATAAACAATATAAGTAAATCTACATGCAATTATAAAATTTAATTGGGAATGAGATATTTCATTGCATTCTATTTTTTTATTTTTTTAATATAAATTCATTTATTTTAATTGGAAGTTAATACTTTACAATATTGTATTGGTTTTGCCATACATCAACATGAATCTGCCACAGGTATACACATGTTCCCCATCCTGAATCCCCCTCCCTCTTCCAGCTTTCCTGTTGTTATCCCAGCCTCCATTCTTCTCCAATCATCCCAACAACTGCTCAAGATTAATCCTCGACAGATTATTAATTATTTTAGAACAAACATCATGACTTCTCTATTTGTATATTTCCCATGGAACATAGAGCTCTGTCATGTGTGATCTCTTTAATGAATGTTTTTAGAGTGAAAATTAAAGTTTCTAGGAAATGAAATCATATCCACATTATTGTGGAATCTTAAAGTTGACTTCCTTACAGACTTTTTAGTACAAATTTTCATACTCTGTGATGGTGGAGAATTAGAATTTAATTGATTTGCACAAGATCACAGAAACAAGCATCAGTAAAACTAATTCTGTTAACAAACATTGCAAGTACCTACTATGTAATAAGGCCTGGGATTACAATGAAGGTCTTCCATTACAATGAAGGTCTTTCCAAAATACTGAGGAACTAGTTTTCAATTACCCATAAGATAATATAACCTCCATGAGAGAAGGGGTTTTGTTCTATTCACTTCTATATCACCAGCAAATTGAGCACTACTTGGCCTCTGAATATTTAATGAATATTTGAAGAATAAGTTGATGAACCATCAATTTTCAGACTATGTAAATATCATTTGATGATCTATGAGTTATTTAAGAATCTTATCAGTTCACCTTCGGAAATGTCAGTGATTACTGTACAAATCAAAGACTGTAGAATTCTGATCAAGTGTGTTTCCCTTTCTCATAAAAAAAAATAGTCATATGTATTGGAGAAAAGGATTCAGTTATATGTGCTTTGTGATTGCATTCAATATAAGCAAGAGTTTATTTCTTCCTTTTCAAAAAACGTTCATGTTTCTGTTGGATTTTTTGTGTTTCCTTCCCTTGTTTGGGCACAGAGCAAACACAGCCAGAATCTATAATTGGCCATACTATGGCTGAGCCCTCACTTGCCCAATGGAACATCAGCTTTATAAAAGCAGATTTGCTTTTCATGTTCACAGTAGTGTGTTGAGTTTTCTAAAATGAGACTCTGGCAAGCCATTATCAACGAGAAATAATAAAAGGCTAGTGGGGACCAGGTTTGCATTACTTCTTTTTAAGGTGTTTTACAAAGGTATTCTTGGGAATGCTGTTTTTCAAAATCCTGTCCTGACAAGTTAAGTACTAGCAATTCTTTGTTGAAAGAAAGATCTTTCATTTTTTTTTTTTTTTTTTTTTTCTATTTAGGAAAGTTTCCTTCCTCTGAGATAGCCTCCTTTACTCTGTAATATGCCAATTGTATGGCAGGCAGAATTCACATATTCACTCCTCACCACCCTCTTTTATTCTGAACATAGGAAAATTGCTAGCTATATATATTGCTTGAGTCTGAAGAATGCCACATTCTTCCTGTTTCAGTAATATTGATTTATCATTCACTGACATCTCCTGAGTGTCTAACATATGCAACGGGTACATAGGTAACTACAAAGAGGAATCAACCTTTACAATCATGGTATATGTAGAGTAGAAATAATCAGTACTGCCTGCCTTCTATATTCCAAACACTGAGTGAACCCATGACATTATATAATTTAATATTAAAAAAAAAATTAGGCACTAAGGTATGTGTGCATGTGTACATGTTCAGTCGTGTCCAAGTCTTTGTGACCCTGTGGACTATAGCCTGCCAGAGAGCAGAGCCAGATTCCTCTGTCTATGGGATTTTTCAGGGAAGAATACTGGAGGAGGTTGCCATTTCCTCCTCCAGGGGATCTTCCCAATCCAGGGATCAAAACTGCGTTTCCTGCATTGCAGATGCTTTACCTCTGAGCCACCAGGGAAGCCCCATAGACACTAAGGTACTAAGATGGTTATTCTTAAAAAGAGATAAGTGAGACTTGATAAGATTAAACAGCTTTTCAGGGAATCTGGCAGTCCAGTGGTTAGGACTCCGTACTTCCTCTGCAGGGGATATGGGTTCAATCCTTGGTCTGGGAATAAAGATCTCACTAGCCAAGCAGCTTAGCCAAAAAAAAAAAAAAAAAAAAAAATTAGCTTTCAAGGTCACACATAGATAGAAGACCTTATACTCTGATTTCAAACTGTTTCTTGCCCCTAATCTTCATGCTCTTCCTACTCTAAAAAATATTTTAAAACTTTACAAATCAAATTTAGAAAATAAATCATGAAATTTTAATTGAATCATTTAAATAATAAATTTCATTTATAAACTGCATGTCTATGAATTATTAATATGATGGGAATTATTTAATTGATCCTGATCGTTAAAACTCCATGGCTTTGGGGGCTTATAAAGCTACTTATAAAGGTTTGACTAGGCAATCTGGACATACTGGCAATTCAGAACACTGCCTGGGAATTACACCCAAGCTACCTCCAGGTCCTAGTTTCCTCTATAAAGTGAGGAGGTATATTCTACTGGTGGTTTTCAAACTGGGTGCCTCCTAATCCTACTGTCCACAGAGGTGCCTTGGGGGCCAAGGAAGAAACCAAATGATATAATATTTTGAGCCATTCCATTCCTATCCATCCACCCCCACAACACACCTTCAAATAGAGCAGCTGTACCTTTATTGGTATGATACACTGGATTTCCATTCAAGATTATCTTTAAAGAAAATATCCATAACAAAAAAAATTTTAATCAAATTTGACAGCGACTTGATTCTAAGTTTTAGCACCTAAGGCCTCTTTGATTTTGTGATTCTAAGGCCAATACAAGTAGCAGTGAAGCATCTGGAGCAGAAATGACAAATTCATATTTCATCAGGGGTCAGATGGAACAGATAAACTTGGGAAAAAAAAAACTTGAAAACCTGGTTAGAGATTATACAGGTAATGCTGTTCCGCAGAAACATGAGCGTATATGCCCTACTTCAAAAGGTGTGAACTTTTAGATTTTTTTGGTCTTTAACACTGTGCTGATCTATATCTCTATATCTTATCTAAACATGTGACTATATATCTCTAAACATGTGACTTCCAGTCTAGAAACATGAAAGTCCCAGTCTAGAATGAGAAACTCTGTCCAAAAAGAACCCTGAATGATAGAAACTGTGAAAAGAAGGACTATGTTCATATTGACGATCTGGGTTTGAATGAGCACCACTATTATTTCACCCAGGAAGAACTCAATGAAGATGGAAAATGCAATCACGGCTTGTGAAACTGCTACCCAAATGTTCACACTGTACAAAACTGAGAAAACAGACCCAAAACAAACAAATGCAAAACTAGGACCCTTCATCTACTCTCAGTTTCTTCATATGTAAAATGGACTCTAAGGATACTGAGCTATACCATTTACCAGTGGTATATGGGATCTGACTTGTGGGATCTCTTTCCCCACTGTGATCCTGGGTGGATTATTTTCAAATAATAGGTCATAGACTTTCCACATTGTCTTTTGCTAGAGTGCACATGTCTCTCTCTCTCACACACACACACACACACACACACACACAGAAAAGCATGCGGTGGATATGGTGAGACTTTATCCCTGCTGTTCATTGTTCACTGCATCAAAAGGGAGCCTGCCAGCCACTTCTCTGTGAATGCACTAGTCTCTGAGCAGGGTCAAGAAGAGCCTTCTTCCTTTGGCTCCTAGCATTAGCTGTCTTATGTTTGACACTTCGTGCTGAGAGGCCTTACTTGGCTGGAAGCTCTGCGCTAACTCAGCTCAGTCTGATGAGCCACTTGGAAGAACCAAGTTGAAGCTGTCTTAAAACTGCAAAAAGAGCCAGAGGGTCAGTGTAGTTAGTTTGTAAAGAATCAACCTGGCTAAAGAAGGGGCCAGGAAAGCCCAACTCACTCAAGTAAGGCTGTCTTTTGATCCTGCAGAAGAAGGGAATTAAAACTTTTATTTTTCAGCAAATGTGCTTAGTGAGTCTGAATCTAATTCTTTGTCTGTTCCACTTTATTTCACCCTGGAACAGGAGAAGTTGCACAGAGCCATTGCCAAATGGGTAGGATTATCCTGGGATAATAAAGCAGAATGGCCTTAGAAGAACAGGGGAACTTTGGGCAAAATTGTAGGTACAGGAGTCAAGAGCACGTTTAGGAACTGTTTATGTGGGAAGGGTCAGAAGATACATCACTTACCATTGCTTATTCCTAGAGCATAATAATACTCACAGCAGAGTTATCATTGATTAAATTAGATACGTCAATGAAAGGGTTTCACAGTGTTCTTGGTTTATATAAATATAAATACTAAGTGTTTAATAAATACTGGTTATGTTATCATAACATATTACTATTACTGTTACATTACTATTATTCGAAAAAAAGCTTTAACAACACACTAACAAAATAAATGTATTGCAAAACTTATTAAGAATGTTTTACATACATTAACTTATTTAATCTATATACAGTCCTGTAAGATATATAGATACAATTAATATTATTATGTCAAATGAGGAAACTAAGGTAGAGAGAGGTGAAATGACACATCCAACATTATCCAGCTGGTAAGTGGGTAGTCAGAATTTAAATTTAGGCAATGTGCTCGTGCATCAATGTTTTGATCACCAGTCCACACTGTCTCTCCACATCTTGGATGGCCAGGAATGCTATGTTAGGAATATCGATTTCTATGCAGGATGCAGGATGCTTGGGACTGATGCACAAGGATGATCCAGAGAGATGGTGTGGGGTTGGAGGGGGGGTCGGGACTGGGAGCTCATATACACTCATGGCTGATGCACGTCAATGTATAGCAAAATGAACACAGTATTGTAAAGCAAAACAAACTAAAAGTTTAAAATTATTTTTTAAAAAAGGAATATCGATTTCTTTCTTTCTTCAGTGAGAAGTTATTTATGTTTTTAAGGAAACAAGTGGCCAAACCATGCCAAAGTAGGGATCACTGGAGAGCAGAGAGACTACAGATATTAGAGTCTTTTCGAAGGTTACTGAAAGGCAAGAGAAGGTACAGATGAGAGGCAGGGGTGAGATGAAATAAGGAAGAAAAGAGACACAACAGAACCAGTGGAACTAACATGAGGTGTGAGAGACGGAGGAGACTCTCAGAGCTCTGAAGCTCTAAGCTGGGCAAAGAGGAGGTGGCAGTCACCCTTCTCCCCCCAAAAGAATAATTGGGGAAATAAGCAGGGAGAATAAATCTAAAGACGTAGAAATCCTAAGAAGGCATCATGTCGTGAAAGAAAAACACTGAATAAAAAGTGTCACCTAGAAAAAAACTATTGGAGTATCCACACATATGTTCAACTGTACTGAAAGTTGGAGCTAGTCCAGTAAGACAAAGCAAAAGGCACAGGATTGGGGCTTCCCTGGTGGCTCAGCAGGGAAGAATCCTCCTGCCAACACAGGAGATATGGGTTTGATCCCTGGTCTGCTAGATCCCACATGCCATGGGGCAACTAAGCCCCTGCACCACAACTACTGACCTGTGCTCTAGCGCCCAGGAACTGCAACTGCCGAGCCTGCCTGCCAGAACTGCTGAAGCCTGCATGCCCCGGAGCCCGAGCTCCACAACCAGAGAAGCCACCCCAGTGAGAAGCCCGTGCACTGCACTGAAGAGCAGGTCTGCTCACGGCGAACAGAGAAAAGCCAGCGCAGCAACAAAGACCCAGCACAGCCAGAAATAAATAAGTAAACAAAATTATTTTTTAAAAGGCACAGGATTGGGAATGATGACTAAAACTCTCAGTTTTCATGATGACATGATTGTAATCTATAAGCAAGCTATTGAAATAAGTGAATGTAAAATGTTTAAGTGAATGTAGCAAAGTGACTGGATATAAGGTCACTGTATTAAAATTACACAGCAATGAAAACACAAAAGTGAATTTGTATAATAACATCATTTATAATTGCTTCAAAAGTATTAACTACCTAAAGACAAATCTAATGAAAGATGTGGAATACACTGAAAGTAGTAAGTGTTATTAAAAGAAATTAAAGAAAACAAAGAAATTGTAGATAGACAATGTTCAGGGACTAGGAAATTCACTATTATTAAGATGTTAGTTTTCCTCTCTACTGGATCTATAGATTAATAAATAAATCTACCTGGATTCTATACATTGAATCCAGTCTCAACCAAAATCCTTGCAGGGGTGTGGGGGTGTGTGTGTCGACACATATGTGTGTGTGTCGACATATGTGTGTGTGTCAACACATGTGGGTGTGTGGTTTTATGTGCACGATGGAAAGAGAGCAAATGTGTGTGTGGAAACTGACAAGCTAATACCAAAATTTACACAGACATTTGAAAAGACCAAGTATATTTGAGACAGTCTTAAAGGACAGACTGGAGAATTTATATTTCCACATATCGAAACTTATGACACAGTATTTAAGATAGTGCCATATTGATGCAAAATGATACAAACTGATCACTGGAATAGAATTATCAAAAAACGGATGCACACAATGTCATCTATTTTCTCAGCAAGTTTATGTAGTACAGTGGGGGGAAATGTTCTTTCAACAATTAGTGCTAGTTCACTTAGAGTCATAAAGAAAAAAAAACTTAATCTTAACCTCTACCACACGGCATACACAAAAGTTGATTCCAAATGGATTGCAGGCCTAAATATACAGGGGAAAAATTAACAAACTTTTAGTAAAATACATATGAGAAAAACTCTTTATTTGGGTATAGGCAAATACTTCTTAAGCAAGACCTCAAAATTTCTAACCATAAAAGGGGAAAAGAAGATTAAACTGTACCCTATTAAAATTAAGAAATTTGGTTCATCAAAAGTGAGAATGAACTCATTCGTGTCCAGCTCTTTGGGACCCCATGGTCTACACAGTCCATGGAATTCTCCAGGCCAAAATACTGGAAAATAACCATTAAAACTGTGGAAAGGCAAACAGACTGAAGGACATAGTTTTAATACATATGTATTAGGTTGAACAGTATCTCCCCAAAAACATATGTCCAAATCCTAACTCTTGATACCTGTGAATATGACCTTACTTGGAAATAGGGCCTTTCAGGTTATAATTGATTTAAAAATCTTGAGATAAGTTCACCTTGGATGTAGGATCCAAGATTCAGAGCCCCATATTGTATCTAGCGGCTGGTGTCCATATAAGAGAAAGGAGAGGGGGCTTTGAGACATAGAGTGACGGGGGAAAGGTCTCGTGACAATTCACATGATGATGGAGGCAGAGATTGGTGTCCTGCAGCCCCAAGCCAAAAAAAAATGCCTCTAGCCTCCAAAAACTAGAGGAAACCAGAAAGGAAACTCCCCCTAGAGCCTCCAGGGGGACTCTCCGATTACTGCCGACACTTCGATCACAGATGTCTGGCCCCACAACTGTGAGAGAATAGAATTCTGCTGTTTTAAGCCATCAAGTCTGGGTGACTTGTTACAGCAGCAGTAGGAGTCCAATATAACACATGATCTACAAAGGACTTGCATTCAAAGTACATTCTTCTCTTTTAGAGAATCCCCTGGTAGTCCAGTGGTTCGAATTCTGAACTTCCAATGCTGGGGGCCTGGGTTTGCCCTTGGTCGAGGAACTAGGATCCTGCAAGCTGTGAGGCATGGCCAAAATTTTTTAAAATAAAATCTCTTTAATAAAAAATTATAAGCATTAATAAATGCTCTTTTAGCTATATCATTGAGACAATCAATAGAAACACTGGCAGAATACTTGAAAAAGAAATCCACATAACATGGTACACAAGTGACTTGCAGATATATGAAAAGATGCCCAACTTCTCCTGTCATCAGGAAAATTAAAATTAAAATCAAATGCGATGAAACTATACTACACCAGAATGCCACAAATTAAAAAAGAAGGCAGGCAATTCTAATGCTGAATACACACTCTATCACTAGACAGTTCCATTCTCCTAAGCATTTTACATTAGTCCTCACAGTAATCCTCTGAGGCATACATAACCATACTATAGATAAGGAAAAAGCGAATTCAGAGAAGGCAGAACAATTTTCCCAAAGTCCAGGATCCATCTTGCTCTAATATCCCTGTACTATGCACAAGGGTATTTCTCAAAAAAATCATGAGACATTTGGGACTACAGATCTGGAGAAAACAAAACACCCTAGAGAAAGAAGGGGCAAAGCCAGAAAAACGCAGTGCATGAAGTGAGAATAAAAAGTACAAATTCTTTTTATTGGAGAAAATCTCTAGAATCAAGTTGCCCCATACCTTCCCTGCCCCTTCACAAAACAAAATTTTTAAAAATCCACCACATGGCCAACTAGCAGAAGAGCACGGTTAAATTCCAGATCCTCTGATTCCCAGCTCCATTCATTTGCCTTTGTCCTACGCAATCTTCCAATCCCAGTTCTCCCAACACACATACCCTGATTAACACCTAGTCACATAGAATTGTCAGAGAAGTTTCCCCATGCATTTGAAGAAATGAAAAGATGCCCAACTTCTCCTGTCATCAGGAAAATTAAAATTAAAATCAAATGTGATGAAACTATGCTATACCAGAAAGGCACAACTTAAAAAAGAAAGCAGGCAACTCTAATGCTGAATACACACTGCTGCTGCTGCTGCTAAGTCACTTCAGTCATGTCCAACTCTGTGCGACCCCAGATCAAGCAAACTGACAGAAAACTAGTGTAGTATTCCAATTCCATCAGCTACTCTAAAGATCAAATTTGATAGAGAGGTGATTGCTTGTTAACCAGTTTTATGAGTGTATTAAAATAATTCAATCTGACCAAAGGACCTTATTCTTCCTTACCCTGGATGTCTCTATCTCTTTGCACCTCTCTCCTTATAACAAGTTATATCTCTGGATCTCAGAGAGCTTTTAAAACATCACAGGTTTACTCTGAGGCATTTTCATTGCATTTCTGTGGACTATTTAAATCTCTTCTGTTTGTCGTAAATTGAGGTGATCCAACAGCTCCAACTAGAAGGATAAAGTCTAGCCCAGTGGGGGAGGCATTAAACCTCCTTGCAAGTCAGCAGAAGCAAAAGTGACAGCCTGGTAGCAATTTAAAATTACTCTGAGACCAAAACTACCAATTAAAATAGACTTTCACAGTAACAGATGAACATCTGCTATCTTCCATTTGGAAAGAAAAATTAAGAAGAGTTTACGTTTCTTAGTAATGAAAAACTTAGATATAAGCCTGCAATGTTTTAGTTTGGGCTTTGCTTAAATTATATATTCTTGCATTATGCCTTTCAACAGTACAACATTTCCTTTTTTGTTGTTTCTTTTTAATAGCCACAAAATGTTCATAATGTAACAAACTAGGCAAAAGTCAGAATCTATGATTCATTCATAGTCATTCTAAAAGCTACACATTATCCTCTTCTCATCTCCTGCAAAACTAGATTTGGAGGAGATTATCTTAAAGATGCTATTTTGATGAAATGCATGTGATCTGAATTCTGCAAAAGCATTCCTGGAAAAGGACTCTCAGGTCTCAGATGGAAAGAGCGAGGAAGGAAGGGATGGGGGAAGGAAGGAATAGATATCACACATGTGCACACATATGGGTACACACAGTCTAGACTCCTGAAGAGTACAGGGAGGGAGGAGGGCGGGGATCAGGATGGGGAGCATGTGTATACCTGTGGCGGATTCATGTCGATGTGTGGCAAAACCAATACAATACTGTAAAGTAATGAACCTCCAATTAAAATAAATAAATTTATATTTAAATAAATAAATAAGATTGAAGCTTGACTCTAACTTGACTTTTTACTCATAACCCCCCATATAGTCAATTATTTGAACATGTGGATTCTTTAACAAGTTATCCTTGATTAGCAGAAATCATACCAAGTAAGGATCTATAAAATTCTCAGCCTTCTCTTGGATCTTCGTAACTCCCTTAGCGGAGAGGGCGATGGCACCTCACTCCAGTACTCTTGCTTGGAAACTCCCATGGACAGAGGAGCCTGGTGGGCTGCAGTCCATGGGGTCACTAAGAGTCGGACACGACTAAGCGACTTCACTTTATTATCTTTTAAGATAAGGATTCTAGGATAACTGATAATGCGTTTAGAGAGATATATCTTACATTCAAATCTTATACCTTTTGAGAAATCTGGTCTTACTACTCAACTCACCCTTTCCATCTTGTTGTAATACGCACCTCCATTATAACAGTTAGCATTGAATCATCTCGTTTACTGTCAGGTCTTATCTTCATGTGTTCCTCAAAATCATATTTTTTACCGTCATGTCTTATCATCATGTGCTCCTAAACTTTGACATGCTTCTTTCTACTTCTTATATACTGAGTGAAGTCGTTCAGTCATCTCCGACTCTTTGCAACCCCATGGACTGTAGCCTTCCAGGCTCCTCTGTCCATGGGATTTTCCAGGCAATAGTCCTGGAGTGGATTGCCTTTTCCTTCTCCAGGGGATTTTCCCAACCCAGGGATCGAAACCAGGTATCCCGCATTGTAGACAGATGCTTTATCGTCTGAGCCACCAGGGAAGTTCTACTTCTTATCCAAGACCCAAACCTAACACAGGAATGACATTAAATAAAACTGATGACTAAATGAGTAAATGCTATTATAAGAACACGGTAAAAAAAAAACAATTATCCTCAAGTGAACCTCAGTCATTTCTGCCAGTCAATTACTAGTCATCTCTTTAATTTTAAATGCAGACCTCAAGGTCTCCTCATACTCGAAACCTATCTTCTATTTTTCCATTTCTTTAATAATGTGTGACCTACGTAAGTTCACTCGTGCTAATAGGAAGTATTTTCCACACTTACTTGTTACACATTGACTCGCACAGTGTGCTCCTCTAGAAAAGCTAGACTTTAACCACTTGACATAGCATCCATTCTCCCCACAGCCTTTGCTCACCATCTGGTCAAAAACAGTTTCTGATGTCATTCCCCCTCTCAGACACGCAATGCATTGGTCATCATTTACTAAATAAATTCAGCCTTGTGTCACACTGCTTCTCAAGCAGGTATTGAGATGAGGCAACACAGTCTATGAACCAAAGGAGAAGCACCAAAGAGAAAAGCGAAACCCTTGTGTGAAGTGTGATTCCTTGTGATTTGCACTGTGTGTCTAGTATAGGAGGAAAATTGTATCACCCCTACCTCTGTACATGGTGATATTATAATATGGAGACAGTAGGTAGTTTTTCCACACACGAAAGTCTCAAACATTTGTTCAGAGAAAGTTAAGTATGAGAATTTATTTTCCTCTATTAGACCTTAAGCTCCTTGAATACAGGGGTTATATCTTTCTTTTAATGATCTTACTTATTGTTATTGGAGTAGAGTTAATTTACAATGTTGTGTCAGTTTCTGTGGTACTATCTTGGTACTGACTCACATTAGTTAATCCAGTCAGGATTGTCAAATGAATGAGTAAAATGGATCTATCATAGGACTTTCCTAGGATGTCCCACGTAAACACTTTACCCTCCCATCACCTCCTTCAACAAAAATGAATAATGGTGCCTAAACTGTATGCCCTAATATATGGAATGTGAAGTCAGGTGGAACTTAGAAAGCATCACTATGAACAAAGCTAGTGGAGGTGATGGCATTCCAGTTGAGTTATTTCAAATCCTGNTATATATATATATATATATATGTACACACACATACATATTTTAAATTCTGTAGTTTCAAGCCTCTCCTGAAATCTAAAATTTCACCAAATTTACAGGAAAAGAGAAGTTACATATTTCAATTTCACCTCTGTTTGCCTCTTCTCCTGCTGCGTGATTGAGGCCCAAATTCACCAAATAAAGCAGAAGCAGGGGTTCCTTTTCACTCCTGAGAAATATTGTTGACTTTTATTCACTAGGCAACAATTTTATCCATACATGTGTGTGTGCTCAGATGTGTCTGACTCTTTGTGACCCCAGTGACTGTAGCCCACCAGGCTCCTCTGTCCATGGAATTTTCCAGGCAAGAATACTGGAGTGTGATGCCATTTCCTTCTCCAGGGGACCTAAGCGACCCAGGGATTGAACCTGCACTTCCTGAATCTCCTGCATTGACAGGTGGATTCTTTACCACTGAGTCACACATTAACAAAGCAAGGAGTCCACAAATACAAAAACAAAGATGGAAGAGAGAAAAACAATAACAACAAAAAATGATCTTGTGACTTAAATGATTCCAAAGCAAAGTTCATGTCAAGTTTGAAAATGTTACCAGAATCTTTGGGGCGGCCCTGGGGGAGTCACTTTGCTGAGTGGGCTCTATCCTTAACCTGACCCAGAATCTATGAGGCCAACACAAGGGAAGAGGAGGCCTGAGGAGGAACAGGAAGAGTTCATGTCACTCACCATCATGTGCAGAACTGTTAAGCAAGTAGATTTCTCATCACAGAGAATCAAATCTACATATTGATCCTGGCACTATGTATTGATCCTTCATCCTGGCACTATTTGAACCCAAGAAATGTCCAGTTGCATTGAATGAAAACTTCTGCAAGTGATTTGGCAGAAGAGAAACCTATATGCAGATCGTGAAGCAACAGTTAAAACTGGACATGGAACAACAGACTGGTTCCAAATAGGAAAAGGAGTACGTCAAGGCTGTATATTGTCACCCTGCTTATTTAACTTATATGCAAAGTATATATCATGAGAAACGCTGGGCTGGAAGAAGCACAAGCTGGAATCAAGATTGCCGGGAGAAATATCAATAACCTCAGATATGCAGATGACACCACCCTTATGGCAGAAAATGAAGAAGAACTAAAAAGCCTCTTGATGAAAGTGAAAGAGGAGAGTGAAAAAGTTGGCTTAAAGCTCAACATTCAGAAAACGAAGATCATGGCATCTCGTCTCATCACTTCCTGGGAAACAGACGGAGAAACAGTGGAAACAGTGTCAGACTTTATTCTTTGGGGCTCCAAAATCACTGCAGATGGTGACTGCAGCCATGAAATTAAAAGACGCTTACTCCTTGGAAGAAAAGTTATGACCAACCTAGAGAGCATCTTGAAAAGCAGAGACATTACTTTCCCAACAAAGGTCCATCTAGTCAAGGCTATGGTTTTGCCAGTGGTCATGTATGGATGTGACAGTTGGACTGTGAAGAAAGCTGAGCACNCAAAATCACTGCAGATGGTGACTGCAGCCATGAAATTAAAAGACGCTTACTCCTTGGAAGAAAAGTTATGACCAACCTAGAGAGCATCTTGAAAAGCAGAGACATTACTTTCCCAACAAAGGTCCATCTAGTCAAGGCTATGGTTTTGCCAGTGGTCATGTATGGATGTGACAGTTGGACTGTGAAGAAAGCTGAGCACCGAAGAACTGATGCTTTTGAACGGTGGTGTTGGAGAAGACTCTTGAGAGTCCCTTGGACTGCAAGGAGATCCAACCAATCCATTCTAAAGGAGATCAGCCCTGGGATTTCTTTGGAAGGAATGATGCTAAAGCTGAAACTCCAGTACTTTGGCCACCTCATGCGAAGAGTTGACTCTTGGAAAAGACTCTGGTGGTGGGAGGGACTGGGGGCAGGAGGAGAAGGGGACGACAAAGGATGAGATGGCTGGCATCACCGACTCGTTGGACGTGAGTTTGAGTGAACTCCGGGAGTTGGTGATGGACAGGGAGGCCTGGCGTGCTGCAATTCATGGCGTCGCAAAGAGTCGGACACAACTGAATGACTGAACTGAACTTCACACTCAAAGAAACTATTCCTAGTATGTCTTCAAGTTATATTTGCACCCTGTACTAACAGAACTGAGATGTTGCTGCTTTTCCTATTGCATTGTCAATATACAGAGCAGTGAACTGAAGGCTGTTCTCTGCCGTGCATCATAAACACCAGTTGTCATCTAACAATAGCCAGGGTTTGCATTGTGTTATAGCAGAAAGTATACAACTACTTCATTACAATTTCCCAGTTGACTTTATAAAATATGGAGTTACAGCTCAATCTTTTCACTTTATTTGCTGGGGTTTTGCAATGGATGTTTGGGATTTCAGGAAAGAAAATTCTTTGCAGTGAGGGACTGTCACACCGTAAGACATATGGCATTCTTGACCCCTGGGCAACGACTGCCAGTAGCTTCACCCAGTCATTGTTATAACCAAACATACTCTCATACATTGTCAAAAGCCTCCTAGTGAGTAGTGCCACCCATGCTAAAAACTAGCCCACTGGCACAAGGAAAGGTCAGGCTAAACTTTTTCATGTAATCTAGAGACTTCCAGAGCCTGACTCATCCATAAAGGCAACATCCGATTTTCAGAGCCCTGGAAATGACACACATAGCTATACTCTTACCAAAATTGTTTCAAAGAAGCATACTACCATTTAGCCACAGAGGCTTTTTCAAAGCTGGAACAATCTTAGAAAGCATTTACTCTAACACCTTTATTTTACAGATAAGCAGACTAAAGTCCAGAAAAAGGAAATGATTTGCCTGAGTTCACAGATGCTAATTAATACCAGAAGTAGGACCAGAGCCACCTCATTCTGGCCCCTTCTCATTCAATCTTCCCTAATCATAGATTACAAAGCAAAGAAGGGTCTTCTGAAACATCTCTCAAGCCACTGTTTTTATTTTATTTTATTTTTAATTGGAGGATGGTTTCTGCCACACATCAACATGAATCAGCCATTGGTATGGTTTCAATATAAAATCTTACCTGCAGTGAGCCATAGGTAGACTTTCTTACCCCTGAAACTGATTCTTTCTGACAATTCTGTCCTACAAACATTTTCATACACTACTAAAAGCAAAAGTGTGAACACCGAGGGTGGAAGAGGTGGGAGAATTGGGAGACTGGGATTAACACATATACACTATTGATACTATGTATAAAATAGATAACTACTGAGAGCCTACTGTGCAGCACAGGGAACTCCACTCAGTGCTCTGTGGGCACCTGAATGGGAAAGAAATCCAAGAAAGAGGGCATCTATGTATACATATAGCGGATTCACTTTTCTGTACAGTGGAATATAACACAATATTGTTATATTCTCCAATAAGAATGTAAGATAAAACAAAAATAGAAAAGTTAACATATATTTATTAAAAAGTAGTTTTAAAAAAATCCAAGGAAATGCTCACTTAAAGAAATGGAAAAGAAAATCCTCAAACTTCTTCTAGTGAATCTGAATGCTGTATTTTCAAACATAATTCTTCCACGTCCTAAAGTAAATACACCCTCCAACCAAAGGGCTTCCCTGGTGGCTCAGGCTGTAAAGAATCCACCTGCCAGTACAGGAGACTGGGGTTCAATTCCTGGGCCAGGAAGATCCCCCGAGAAGGGAATGGCTACCCACTCCAGTGTTCTTGCCTAAGAAATTCCATGGACAGAGGAGCCTGGTAGGTTACAGTTCATGGGGTAACAAAGAGTCACACACGACTGACCAACTAACACTTTCACTTTGACCTTCCAACCGAAAATCAAATACAACAGTAAACACAAAAAATGAACAAAAACTAGTCAATTCAATATTACCTGCTCTCTCTTCAAAGTAATGACATATAGCCAATAAATATCTTAAACACATTCATTGTTTTCATTGTTAGGAAAAACATCTCTTTATAAAAATTTATGGGAGAAGGCGATGGCAACCACTCCAGTGCTCTTGCCAGGAAAATCCCATGGACAGAAGAGCCTGGTAGGCTGCAGTCCATGTGGTCGCTAAGGGTCGGACACAACTGAGCAACTTCCCTTTCACTTTTCACTTTCCTGCGTTTGAGAAGGAAATGGCAACCCACTCCAGTGTTCTTGCCTGGAGAATCCCAGGGACAGGGGAGCCCGGTGGGCTGCCGTCTATGGGGTCGCACAGAGTCGGACACGACTGAAGTGACTTAGCACATAAAAATTTATATGACTTCCATTTTTACCAAAATAGATTTTTGTTGTTGTTGTTTATCATCAGTATTAGTACTGCATTAACTAGATTGCCAATCTCTTGTCTGAATGTACTTTTCAAAATAAATATCTCAGTAAAATACTGAATGCAGTTGTTTTTATGAGTTCTTAATTCAATTCCCAGTTTCACAGCTGTTCAAGCATCTGGACTATTATCATTAAAATGTTTCAAATTGAGTACAATTTAGCTATCCAGGCCTCTGGGCTACTCCCAGAGGAGAATATTAAAAATATTAAGCTTTTATCTGGTAGTTCTAGAAGAAAGTACAGATCTAACTACTCAGTGTCCTTCTATATACAAAAGAATTGACTTCTGTGGGACTCAGCCACCTGAACTGTAACAGGACAGAATAGAAAAAAATAGGAGAAAAGACTACACAAAACTAAAGTCACAAGACACATAAAAGCATTTTATAGACAATTAACAGCTTTAGTCAATATAAAACAATATGTTCTTCTAACTGCTCTTAAGTAATTTAGATATATCCTTACCTAATTTTATCATGATTTCCCAGCACCACTTTTGAATAGGTAATACTCTTTAATCATCTGAGGTTCTTGTTAAAACTCATATGGCTGGGTTCAGGTAGGTCTCAGTAATTGCATTTCTAACAAGATCCCAGGTGAAACTGATGCTTTTGGTCTTGAGACCACACTCTGAACTGCTACTTTAAAGGATTTTTAAAATACTTTATCTTGACAGTTATCAATAATAATAAGTACAGTTTTCATTTTTACCCAGAGCCTGAGATACTTAAACCCACATTTTAAAAACTGAATATTAAAACATGTGAATTCTTACTTTTACTATATATCATGAACCCTGATTTTTCCATTCCATTCCATCCTGTTCTATCCCTTTTTATTGAAAAGTGGTCATGAACCACTGATGCATCAAGATCTATATTTTGAAAAATACTTCTCTAGAATCCCATGTTCATCATGAAATTTAATAATATTACAGTAACTCTTGACATGTATTAACATTTACCAGATGCTAGACCAGATGCTAGATACCCTTCCAGTATCTTACAGGCAATGCTCAAGCTCACTTCATAAATTAAGAGCCTATAACGACACTATGGAGTAGCTATTATTAAATGCCCATTTCACAGAGAGGGACTCTGTGGTTCAAGGAAGTTAACACAACTTGCCCAAGGTTACAGGGCTTTGTGTAATTCCAGAACATAGCGATAAAGTATGGTATAATATCTCACAGTAGGACACTTTAGTTTTGAATCCCACATCTATCACTTAGTGGCGGTGTGACTTTGGTAAATTACAAAGACTTTCCAAGTTTCAGTTTTGCTTTTTCTTTTATGTTTGATTTTTTTTTTATGAGGACCATTTTAAAGCTTCTATTGAATTTGTTACAATACTGTTTTCTGTTTTGATTTTTTGACCATGAGACATATGGGATCTCCCTGACCAGGGATGAAATGCACAACCTCTGCATTGGAAGGTGAAGTCTTAACCACAGGACCACCAAAGAAGTTCCAAGTTCCAATTTTCCCTCCTATAAAGGATAATAATAGCTGCTATTCATGTGGGAGCTTGAAGATTAAAGGCGGTAACCCATGGAAGAGCTTGGCATAACTAGCACATAGTAAAGCTTTAATAAATGCCATCTATTATTAAACACAGAGATTCGTTCTTGTTTATCACATCATATGCTGCCTCCCTGCCCTTGAATTCTAGTGTCCAGCACTGTCTCTGGATTTGCCTTTTCTCCTGATTCTTTGATTTCTGACACTTATCATCCTGTGACCTTGCTTCTCCCCTTCTCCCATCCATTCTCCTCCAGCAGCTCCCTCTGTTGAGAGGGAGTCCTCAGAGCTCCTTCCCCAGATAATTCCTCACAACCCCCACCTGTTTCTAGGCATCAGTGTCCAAGGCTCCCCCACAGAACCTGTCAACTCAAACCTAACTCTACAAACACAGAAAAGTTACTCCATGATGAAAGTATAAGTTGTTACCAAAGTATGAAATCTCTAATCAGTAAAGCATGAACGTGAGAGGACTAGTCCTTCTGTATACCCATAATTGCCTTTGTATAACCTTGCCGGCATTGCACTTGACTATTTCACAGTAATAAACCACGTGCATGTGTGTGTGCCTGGTAAATCACCTCACTTTGCGAACCTATGGACTATAGTCCACCGGTTTCCTCTGGCCATGGGATTCTCGAGGCAAGAAAACTGGAGTGGGTTGCCATGCCCTCCTCCACAGGATTTCCTAACCCAGGGATCAAGCCTATGTCTCTTATGTCTTCTGTGTTGGCAGGTGGGTTCTTAACCACTGGTGCCACCTGGGAAGCCCTGTAATAAACCACAATGGGATACAAAAACCAAAAAGGAATTCTAAAGGCAGTACTCCTGTGGCTAAATGCTGCTTTTATGCAATTTGGTGCAACAAGATAACACCAAGCTCCTTTGGTTCCCCTAGGTCATCTTTTCCTCCTACAAGTTTCTTCATAGGAGAAATTTTAAGACCAGATATTCCCTGCACAATAGAACAATCAAAAATGACACCTCAAGGGAGTTTGAGAGTTTTTTTCTCTATATCATTAAAAACAGGAGTGACATGCACTCCAACAGTTTCTGGGATAAACGTTCCTATCTTGAGAAAGACTAGCTTTGAAATTACTTTCCCTGCAGCCCATTTCATTTCAGTGTGTCCAGTGAATACTGTCACCAAGAACTCAACCTTTCTCCCCTTCTCAGTTGCTACACCCCAGAAATAATCCCTTCTTTCTGTATTTCAGCTTTTTCTTTTCTTGGTTTTCATCAAAATATAATCTATGTATGATAGAAAGTTTCAGTTTTATAACACAGTGAATTCTACTTTTATAGATTATCCTCTATTTAAAGATGTTCTAAAATATTGGCTATATTCACCATGCTGTACATTTGTATCTTATTTATTTTATACCTAGTAGGCTGTACCTCTTAATCGTCTTCCCCTATCTGGCCTCACTCCCACTCACCCAGTGGTAACCACTAGCTTGTTCTCTGAATCTATTTCTGTTCTATTTCTTTGTTTGTTTTACTTGTTTAGATTCCATATATAACTTAAAACATATGGTATTTGTTTTACTTCAATAAGCATAATACCCTCTAGGTCTATCCATGTTGTTGTAGATGACAAAAAATTCATTCTTTACTAATGGCTGTATAATATTCTCAGAGAAGGCAATGGCACCCCACTCCAATACTCTTGCTGGGAAAATCCTATGGATGGAGGAGCCTGGTGGGCTGCAGTCCATGGGATCACAAAGTCAGACACTGAGCAACGTCACTTTCACTTTTCACTCTCATCCACTGGAGAAGGAAATGGCAACCCAATCCAGTGTTCTTGCCTGGCAAATCCCAGGGACAGATGACAGCAGTCTGCCACTTCTGGGGTTGCACAGAGTCGGACAGGCACGACTGAAGCGACTTAGCAGCAGCAGCAGCAGTATACTACTCTATTGTGTAGAAATGCCCCATCTCTTTATCCATTCATCTGTTGATGGATACCTAAGTTCCTTCCATGAGCTTCCCAGGTCTAGTGGTAAAGAATCCACCTGCCAGTGCAGGAGACAAGAGATGCAGGTTCATTCCCTGGGTTTGGAAGATTCCCTGGAGTAGAAAATGCACCCCACTCCATTATTCTTGCCTGGACAATTCCATGGGGCCACAAAGAGTCAAAGAGGACTGAGCAACTGAAAATGTGACAGAGGCTCCTTCTATACTTTGACTATTGTAACTAATGCTGCTATGAACATTGGGGTGCATCTATCTTTCCATTTTCATGTTTTTGCTTACGTCAGATGTGTATCCAGGTATATAAAGAAATCACCCTGTATCTTGTGCTCCTGACTGACTCTTTGGGACCCCTGGACTGCTACCCACAGGCTCCTCTGTCCAAGGGGTTTTCCAGGCAAGAATACTGGAGTGGGTTGCCTTTTTTTTCTGTAGGGGATCTTCCTGACTTAGGGATTGAACCCATGTCTCTTGCATCCCCTGAACTGCAGGCAGGTTCTTTACCATAGCACCACTTGGGAAGCCCAAAGAGCTCATACGACTCCATGTAAAAAATGATTTTAAAATGGACAGAAGGCCCAGAGAAACATTTCTCCGAAGAAAACATTCAGATGGTTAACAAGCACATGAAAAACTGTTCACTCAACATAACTAATCATCAGGGGAATCGAAACCAAAACCACAATAAGACATTCCCCCCACATTGGTCAAAATGACTGTCATCAAAAAAATAATAATAATAAATGTTGGTGAGTATGTGGAGAAAAGGGAACCCTAGTACACTGTTGGTGGGAATGTAAATTTGTAAAGCCAAACTGGAGAACAATACGGAGGTGGTGATGGACAGGGAGGCCTGGCGTGCTGCAGTTCATGGGGTCACGAAGAGTGGGACACGACTGAGCGACTGAACTGATGGAGGTTCCTGAAAATATATATTGAGTCTCTAGTCCTCAGCCCTAGGACTACCTACCTCTTCTCTCTCCACTACTTCCATCTGTTTCTCACAGTATTCCAGGGATACACTTAACGGTGGATATAAGCTTGGTTTACTATAATAGAGTACACTGTTCACGAAAATATTATAGAAGGCCTGCACCTTTAAAATCACCTTTTTAATATAATTTGATGAACGTAGTATTAAAAGTACTGATATATGAGAAGTTTCACCTGGAAAAAAAAGAAGACCTCCCCTTACCTGAGTTTCCTGGGATTATTTCACACATAAATCACTTGCCCTAGGGGCAAAAGTCTGAGAATTAAGCAATAAGGATAAATCATTGGTTTTTATCCTACATGGTTTTTCTAGTAGTCATGTATGGATGTGAGAGTTGGACTATAAAGAAGGCTGAGTGCCAAAGAATTGATGCTTCTGAACTGTGGTGTTGGAGAAGACTCTTGAGAGTGCCTTGGACTGCAAGGAGATCAAATCACTCCATCCTAAAGGAAATCAGTCCTGAATATTCATTGGAAGGACTGATGCTGAAGCTGAAACTCCAATACTTTGACCACCTGATGTGAAGAGCTGACTCACTGGAAAAGACGCTGATGCTGGGAAAGATTGAAGGCAGGAGGAGAAGGGGACAACACAGGATGAGGTGGTTGGATGGCATCACGGACTCGATGGACATGAGTTTGAAGAAAGCTCTGGGAGATGGTGAAGGACAGGGAAGCCTGGCATGCTGCAGTCCACGGGGTCACAAAGAGTTGGACATGACTAAGTGACTGAATAACAAATAAACCATTGGAGTTACATGGACCATATCTTTGCTGTTCACCTCTCACCAGAAGACAAAATCTGGTCAAGCCAATTACTATGAGCAAACCTTGATAGTGGCAATCCATCCCATGGGCCCCAACTCATCAGCATAACACTGTCATTTAAAAGATCTGCAGGAGAACTTCAAGGCCAGTTCTTTGAGACCATTTTGGGCCCACAGTCTGTACTATATGTCAAGCACATTGAAGCACAGATTATCATTCTAAAATTAATAGAGAGAAAAGCACTGAGAAAAGGTGACATTAGAAAAATTACAGCGTATTTGGATTCAGATAGATCTGGTTTTCCCAACTCTATTACCCCTTATTAACAATAATAGCTTGAGTAAGTTTTACCTCTTTGAACATATCTGGATTAACATATCAGGAATAACATATCTGAATTAGATATAACATAGTTTACTTCTAGAATTACTAATTATTTCTAACTATTTCTAGAATTAGAAGTGGTATATTTAAAAAATAAATAAAACTCCCATGGAGCACTTGGTACTTAGCAGGTATTTGATGAGTTAGCGTGATTATTATTACGAGTCTGTGTGACTTAAAGAGGCAGAAAAACTCAAGACAAAATGAGTTATTTCTCCCCCATGGGAAATTTGAAAAATTACTCTCTTTAACTGAAAACTCAATTTGATGGGCAGAATACAGCCCTAATTACAGATCTTAATTATGATTCTTACTTCAATCTATTGGTAGATCTTACTTATAAGAAAAAGAAATATGCTTCTCAGAGATATTCCTGAGGGCACTCTTCGGTACAATTACAATATGCACATCGAAAAGAACTCACATGTTTGCTCCGAAGGATTTGCTTTCAAAATTACTCAGACATGATTTTCTTTCTAAGGTTTTCAAGAAATATGGTATTTCGGGCATGGCCATTTTATCTATCAGAGAGTATAAAAACAGTACTTAGAATAAGTCAAGAAACCACAAAAAATAATCTGGAAAAATTATTGGCTCTGAAATACCAAACTGAAGCTACAAAATAAAATTTTATACATATTTAACTACATGTCCGAAAAAAAAAAAAAAAAAGTGGTGCTTCCCAGGTTGCACAGTGGTCAAGAATTCATCTGCCAATGCAAGGGACACAGGAGATGCAGGATTCATCCCTGGGTCGGGAAGATCCCCTGGAGAAGGAAATGCAACCCACTCCAGTATTCTTGCCTGGAGAATCCCATGGAGAGAGGGGCCTGAGGGGCTACAGTCTATGGGGCCTCAAAAGAGGCAGACACAACTTAGCCAACTAAACAACAACATACTAAAAAAAGTAAAATGGAGGTAATTTGGCCTACTTCCATAATGCATTTAAGCTAACTTTTAACTGCTAAAAGGTATGGGTATTTTAAGATCATTAAAGCGGGCTAAAAGGATGCAAACCACTTTATTAGAAAACCTCAACTAAGGTATAATTGTGCGTCAGATTTAATGCTGAGTTCTTGGATGACAAACTGAAATGCTAAACATGGTGATTTTTAGCGTCTGTTCTTCTAAGAAAAGAAATAACACTAGCTAATCAGAAGAGACACATTTTCTAAAGCAGTAGAAGCAAAGATGGGTTTGTAGAGATCTTTACATGAGGGATATTGAAATACATAACCCAAAGCACCAAGATGTTTTCCATGGAGCTCATCTCTTTTCAACTGACTCCCTGCAAAAAGTAAAAAGTATTACATTAAAGCACAGTGAATGAAGACAACATAATAAAAAGGAGTTGTAACGTGATTAGGAAGGATAAATTTTCAATTTGATAAAAATAGAGAGCATGGAAGATTTAGAAAGGTAAGTAGACTATTACTTTTAAATATCAATGGTTGCTTGTCCAGTCTCCTCAGAGATACTATATACAAAGCAACATGAACTATATATGGTCCCTGGATAGTGCCTGAAACACAAGTATTATGCATTCTTTATTGAAAAATTATCCACGTGTTAAACGGCAAGTATACAAATGACAAAAGTATCACAGTTCTGAAAATAAAATAAACCCATTTGTATTTTGGCTCAAAGCGCATATACCTCCCCCCTTCTACATGTTAAGCAGCATAAATAATTGTAGACAAATTTTTTTCAGGAAGGAACTTTGAGCATAAATGATCAAAGGAGATGGAAATAAAACCAATATAATTTTAAAAATCAGCAAAAGGAAGGAAGGTGCCTTTCTGAATTTCCTCCTCTCCATCCACCTTCACATTCTACTTTAATTAAATTTGATTCCCTCAAGCACTAGCATTCAAGATAATTATTAAATAGCCCAAATTAGTACTTCTATTTTGCTTTATTAATTAAGATTATTACCCAGTCCACAGGCAACAGGATCTCCAATTCAACTCCATTATAGTCCTCACAGCTAAATCCAGGACCTCCCACTGGGACACAGCAGATTAGAGATTTTACAGTATAATATAAAAAATAATTGTGGGAGATGTTTATTTATTCTAACGGTTTCTACTCTCTTTAAACTCGAGTATTTTGTAATTTCAAAGAGGAAAAAAAAATTAGTTCCACTCTAGATTTTGTTCTGTGTTGCTTTTACTTTAGAATAGTAAAAGCACAGTATTTCATCTATTCCAGAAATAAAACAGGCTTGTGTGGGCCAGTCTGGAAAGTGAACTATATTTGGTAGCATCATTACCCTTAGAAAATGAACTCTGAGTCCAAATAGACATTTTTTCAAATGAACTTTGGGGAAATAACTACCTGCATAAATTGGAGTCTACCATTGCTTTCTTCATTCATGACTTTGCTTGCTCACTTACTGAGGAAACATTAATAGACGTCTACTACGCTTCATACTCTGTTCTAGGATCTAGATAGCTAGATACAGGTATTCCCACCACCACCAACACACCCATTAAGGAACTCGTTGTAGCTGGCTGGGGAAGGGTACATAAAAATTATTAAAATAATCTTTCATGGTATGTTTAAGACATTACGGAAGCAGATGAGGTGACATGATTAACTCTTCCTGCACGGAATTGGGCAAGTCTTCCAAAGGAAGAGCCACTTGAAGTGGACCACTGATAATCAACAGGGGCTTTCCAGGCAGAGGACATTTCAGGCGAATGAAATCCAGAAGCAAGAAATAATAAGTATAAAGAGTGAGGGTCCTTGGTGTAGGAAGACACAGCTAAAAATAAAGGGCCTTGAAGAACTTTTAGTCCCTGTACTAAGACATTTAGAGTTGCTGTATAGGTCTCTGGGGTCTATCAAAGGTTTTAGAACACGGGACTTACACAATTAGATCTGCACTTTATAAAGATTAATTGTGGCAATGCCACAGCAGAATGGAGATACTGCTTAAAACACACATGTGCACAGTATCCTCTGAAAATTGAACATTGGCTTCATCACAACAATCCCTCCACTTCCACATGGGCTTTTATTTAGTGCTGAAACCATCATAATCTTGTAAAGTTTGAGTTTATATAGCAAAGACAGATGTGTTACCATTGCAGACTCAATATGAAAGCCCAACTCTTCCCATGAAGAACACTAACTTCATGCCTAAGTGGCCTATTTATGACTTTAATTTTAAATACTTTTCTCCATCTGGGAGAAATATGAATCATTTAATCACAAATTTAAGTGTAAACAGGCATCTTTTTATTTTAAATCTCTTCTTTCTTTTTCCTCAGTAAAAGGTGATCAGGATAGAATGGCTACCTCAGGTTCTTGTTATTATCAAGCTTCTCCACACTTAAATGAGACCAACTGGGTGGCTCTCCCTCCCTGCTGAGGGGTTTCCCAGGTGGCAATAGTGGTAACGAACCCTCTTGCCAATGCAGGAGATGTAGACACTAGGGTTCGATACCTGGGTCCAGAAGATGCCCTGGAGAAGAGCATGGCAACCTACTCCAATATTCTTGCCTGGAGAATCCCATGGACAGAGGAGCCTGATGGGCTATAGTCCATGGGGTTGCAAAGAGTCTGCCATGACTGAAATGACTTGGCTTGCATACATGCTCTCTTTACTGGCCTCCAAGCTGGGCCTCCATCTACCTCTCCCATTTTATTTTTCCAAGGCATTCAGCTTTACCAAAAAAATTGAAACATGGTAGAAAGAAGGAAAGAGCATTGCATAAGCTCAACTCGTGGGAAAAGAACCCTTCAACATTGGCATAAAAGAAACCACAGGAGAACAACCACAGGTAACAGAGACGGTCCTATAGCACTGCAAACTTGAAGAACAAGAACCAGATGTTTCGCCAGGACTTTGCAGCAGCACTATGTGCTTTCAGCCCTGAGAAACCAATCAGGACACTAATACAACCAGAAAGAACACTCACTTCAGTGGGCCAATAGGTCACAGCCAAACTATTCAGGGCACTGTTGGTAAACAGCAAACGAGGCTTTGACCAAGAGAGCAAAATAAACAGACTCAAGCCACTCATTACCACCTGCTGCACATTCCTAGCCCTTCCTGCCCCACCCCGCCCCCACTTCCTAACCCTCTCCCTTCACCCTGGAGAATCCAAGATCACATAATCAATGAGACGTTTACAATGAGAACGCTCTGAGTTTTGACCACTGCTCTCCCGAGCAAAACCTGACAGGATCTCCTGGGAATTAGAGCCCAGCACACTTTCCACTTTGACGCTGCAGTCTACACTCTTGGCTGAAAGGGCGCACCACTATTTGTTCTGTGCTGACTTCACTGTTTCTTGAGAACACAGTTCTCACCCCCGCTTATTATCAAATCTGTATGTTCAAAATAGTTAAAATTCACTGTATATACAGCCCACAAGAACATAACTGAGAAACCATCCTCCTCTCAAACCCAAGCCCCTGTGATTAAGTAATAAAACCAAATAACACAGTTGAAAGCCAAGGACAAGACAGTTTCAGCAGGCTTTCCCACGTAGAAAGGACCACAGAGTCTCCTTTTTATCACTCTAGCTGTGTATTCCTTACACAAACTCACACTAAAGTCCAGATCTGAACAAGTTCAGTTTTCCCCTTACTCCCACTTAAAGGTCTTCTACCAAGAAGACACCCTCTCTGAAGGGTAAGAGGATTTTATTTAAGGTTTTGTCAATATCTCCGTCCTCCAAGATGTCTAAGGGGAATTCTCTGACAACTCAGTAATCTCTCAGATTTCTCCACTTGCTACCTGAAGGTCAGGCACCCAGGGAAGACAAAAAGGGGAATTGTATTATTGGGCTTTCTTAGAGGTTGAAATATCCCCAGAGAAGAGAAAGTATTAAGAAATTTAAAAGGGAGAGTGAGGTCTTAATAAGTCTAATGTGATCTTTATATTTGTTTTCTTTTCCTAATATATTAACTGTGTGTGGTTTGTATTTTATGATGCCCTGCCTAATACCAACACCCATTCTTGCCCTTAATGGTTGGTTTTGAGGTCTAATTAGAAGCAGGAGACAGAATGTTTGTATTTAATCTGTCTGTCCATCTTCTTCTCAGTAATTGAGCAAAGCTCTTAACTCTACTGTAAATATCCCTGGGTTTCAATTAATTTGTTCGACTTAATAGACATAGCAACACATACTGTTTTACTTATGGATAAGCAGACACTTTGCAACTTTTATACTTCAAGTATGCATGATTTATTTATTTCCTCATTTTAGAAAGAGATGAGATAATAATGTCCTTCTAGATTTACCAAAAAAAAGTAAGCTATGATGGAAACAGAAATATATTGGAAATGATATTTTAAATGAATTAATATATGCATAGAGTACAAGGCAGTCTGAGTTCCCTATTACTAGCTGGTATTGAAAACCTAACACCTCTAAGGAATCCAGAGTAATATTATCTACCCTTATATTTGAGGACTTGTACAAAAGCAGTCTGAAGTATTCTTTTTTTAATGATAACATATTACATATCTCTATCCTCAAAAGAGGTCGGATACTTCCTCGAAAAGTTCCGTTTTAAAAAATCTAAACAAATTATTTTGGGTGACTGAAAACTCACCAAAGATTCCCAAAGGCTTTGTTTACAATTAGAGTATTTACTATTAAAACATACCTCTGATAGTTGTTATCTAGAAAACTCTCGTGATATAAGAAACGGAAACGAGCAGCGGAGAACCGGGCGGATAGATAGTGAGGGAAGTAAACTGCGGAGTCTTTATTCCTTCCTTCTATTTTTAAGCCTAGAAAGGCGTACTATCAGCTTGCTCTGTTTTCTTCCTTTTAAAAATAATAATAAAGGAGCATTGTTCCCCATCATCTACATGCACGCGTACGCGCGCGCGCGCGCACACACACACACACACACATACACACACACACACACACACGCTGCACCAGCACGGGATTCCTGCGGTCCCTCCTCGCCCCCTGCAGCCCCCACCCTGGTCGCCCGCAGCTGTGCCTGCAGCCCCCCGGGCGCAGGCGAGGCCAGATCCCAGCCCTCCCGGAGCACATCACTCCCCGCTACACCCCAAACCAGGTCACTTACCCTGCTCAGCGCACAACAGAAGGGGGACGGCGACTGCTCCGAAGAAAAAGACGCCCAGGACAAGCAGGAAAAAATAAATAAATAAAGCGAGGAGAGCAGTCTCCTTACTTCCCACAAAAAGGGGAAGTATTGCGCCCCATGCACTGGGTAGCTTCGAAGCCGCGGTTTCGGAGGAAATGCGCGGCGGCAGAAGGAGCTGCGGCTGGGGTGGAAAGTTGGGGGTGGTTCCCCCCAGCCGCCCGCGCCTCGATCTGCTCCGGTCCCCGCCGCAGTCTTGACAGCTCCCCCGGCCTTCGATACCCTCCGAAGCCCCGCCGCCGGTTTCCACCCGGAGCTGGGCTGAGTTGCCGCATGCACTTGAGAGATTCTAGCAGTTGCGCACAGAAGAGTCCCAGAAGTTAGAAAGAGTGATTGTGTGTGAATGTGTAAATATACAGTACAAGAGGCTGGAACAACTGAGCGGGGCCAACCCTCAGACGCAGCCCGGGGTTTCAGATTTCATTTGGCAACTGGCAGCTTCAGAAGATTCGAGCCGCACGACGAGGGAGGCAGGAGGAGCCTGGTCCTCGCCCAGCGCCTCTCTGCTGGGTTATCTTAGAGCCTGGGTGACACCGGGGAGTCCCGGGACCCTCGGCAGCCAGACAGAGCCCTGCTTCGGTACCCTCGGGGCTGGCTTGACCCGTTTATTTCATTCATATCACAGACACACGTTGGTGTAAATCTGGGGCTGTGCCTGAGGAGAAGGGATGCCGATTACATATCCCTTTGCCTCCCAGAAGCTCAGCATGTCTTTGGCCAAACCCTACAAGGTTTTACTTGCTTCTGTCAGCTCTCTGTATAAAATCTTATTTCTTCAAGCAGAATTACCTGGGTCATTAAACCTGTATTCCTAGAAATGTTTATTTAGATGAATACTCTCTAGTTAGAGCTTTAGAGAAATTCAAAGTATAATTACTTCCTTATCATGGTTTAAGAGCTCTCAAAATTACACAGTATAAAAGAAAAAGGATGGAGTAGCGAACATTTTGCTGATGCAGTCCCCTCTCCTCCCACCACCAAAAAAAAAAAAAACCAATTTCAGGTTTAGATATTATTGTACTGATTACCTGGAATGCCAACTCAACTATTCAAATATAATATATATATATATATATATATGTCTGCTTTAAAGTATTTAAAAACCACCACTATGGGTCTCCAGTGACATGGAAGAGCACAAATTTAAATTTAGAAACACCAAAAATAAAAGTCTGTGTGGACACATGTGTTTCTTTCTTTTTTTTTTTCTTTTACCTTTCTTTTTCTGGTTTCTTGTAGTCTTTCTTTCTGGTGATCTGTCTCATCCTGGCTTGATGTCCCACTAGAAAATTGATTTTCTGGTGGAAGAATTCTCAACCATCTAATTAAGCTCGGGAGGGAAAAAATTCTTTGGGTATTTCTTTTTTTTAATGTGTGTAGAATTCCTAACCAGAAGCAGTGTAACTTATTTTCTAATTGGTAGGAATAAATGACCTTCACATGGCTTTACATATTCTACCTGCAGCCTGGCAGGTACATGCCAATGGGCAGTTTTAGATGAAAGCTGGAAAATAATGAAATTAACCAAAATGAAATCTGTACACACTTGAGGGTCCCAAGAGCCTCAAGAAGATGTGTCAGTGATTCAAGATTCTGACATTTAGAAAAGACAAGGAAGGTATCATATTGGTAACCTAATTCAGGATATAACAACTACTACCACAAGCAACTTAGAATCAAGACAATACAAAATTGAACTCAGCATGATTACTGGGTAGTCCCTAATCCAAACAGTTAAGACATGATTCTGTGACACACCCTCACATCTAAGATCTTTGCTTTCACATCTCCTGACCTCTGTCTCCATCCCTTCCAGCTCAGTTCAGTTAAGTCACTCAGTCGTGTCCAATGCTTTGCGAAGCCATGGACTGCAGCACACCAGGCTTGCCTGTCCATCACCAAGTCCCATGTCCATTGAGTCAGTGATGCCATCCAACCATCTCATTCTCCCTTGTCCCCTTCTCCTCCTGCCTTCAATCTTTCCCAGTATCAGGGTCTTTTCCAAAGAGTCAGTTCTTCGCATNGCGATTCATGGGGTCACAAAGAGTCGGACACGACTGAGTGATTGAACTGAACTGAACTGAATATATGGTTATATATTATCAATGTCTCCATTTTTAGGCAAAAAAAAAAAAAAAGCCAAAGACCAGAGACTTTTTAAGCAACTTGCCAAGTATCACACAATGAATCACAAAGACAAGAGCCAAATACCAGTTCTAAGTTCCATGATCTATCCTTTAATCATTATGTATTTTTCTGTTTATTTTCTGACTACTCATTGCAAGACAATTGTCCTTGCAAGACAATACATTACCTAAAATTGCAAAGCAAAACACAGGTGGACCCAAACCTTAGAGGCATATCTTACTGATCTATGTAAAAATACACACAGGTAAAAGTTGACTCATTACTTCCTGCTCACTGGTGGGCAGTCAACAGAACACTGAAGAAAAAGTCATCAAATCTCTTCAATTTACCCAGACTGAAATAAGGTTCCTGGGAAAACCAATGATTTCCTCAAGACTCCCCAGCAAGTGATGCTAAGGGAAGAAGGAGATAGATCCTACTGTCCGTCCACAAATCTGGTCCTCAGGCTGCCACACTCCTCGGCCTGTCTTAATTAACACCCTCTTCTGTTATTATTGAGGTACTCTCACAATGGCCTCGATGGAATAATTCAACAGAGCTTTCAGAGCAGCATATGTGCCCCACATTTGGGACTGCTTTTTGGGGGAAGCCGAGATAAGACATGTTTCCATTTCATATTGAACAAGCCCCCTGAAATGGAACAGAGGACAGCCTTTGTGAGTCAGACAACACCCACACAACACTCCTTAATATTTAATGGAAATTCCATCATCCTTATGTTTCTTGCCCAAGCCCATTGCTTTCCTCTTTATTCTCTTTGGCCAGAGTGATCAGGTTATGAAGCTGAGCTAATCCTGTTAGAGCCCAGATGACTTTTTCACACTTGTATGTCCCGTAGCGCTTGGAAAGTCAGAAGGAATTACTGGACATTGAATTCACCTTGCCAGAAAGATGACAAACAGGGGAGGGAGTGTGGATGCCCAGCCGACCTGTTCTTTAACCTTTCCCTCTGGAAGCCATGCTTCCCTCTGTGGGTGTCGGTGCAGGCCAGAGGCATGGATAACTCTGCCCTTGAGATACAAAAAGAGCAAAGTTGACGTCAGCTGTTTCTTCCTGAGCAAACATTCCACTAATTCCACAGCCAGACAGCTTGCAAAATTGCCTTTGTAAGACTGCTGAGGTCTCCTTTCCCGTCAAGTTCACTTTGTATCTATTCAGCAAAGATGCACCTACCACAGAGTGCACCCAGAGACACGGCGTCAGAGTCATGGCGAGCCCGCTTCATGGATGATTAGCATTTTCTGACCCAGTCACCATTTTCAATCACATGCACCTGTAGACCTCTGGCTGCAGCAATTACTTCTATCCCTCGAAACACTTTCCTTCTCAACAACATCAGAATAAGTTTGTTAAAGCTCTCTGCTTCAAATGGTGCCCTGCTTGTATACCAGCAGCACTCTGATATCAAGTCGGTATCATAATACACATATTCTGAACGCTGCTGCTGCNACCTCTGGCTGCAGCAATTACTTCTATCCCTCGAAACACTTTCCTTCTCAACAACATCAGAATAAGTTTGTTAAAGCTCTCTGCTTCAAATGGTGCCCTGCTTGTATACCAGCAGCACTCTGATATCAAGTCGGTATCATAATACACATATTCTGAACGCTGCTGCTGCTGCTGCTGCTAAGTCGCTTCAGTCGTGTCCGACTCTGTGAGATCCCATAGACGGCAGCCCACCAGGCTCCCCCATCCCTGGGATTCTCCAGGCAAGAATACTGGAGTTGGTTGCCATTTCCTCCAATGCATGAAAGGGAAAAGTGAAAGTGAAGTCGCTCAGTCGTGTCCAACTCCTAGAGACCCCATGGACTTCAGCCTATCAGGCTCCTCCAACCACGGGATTTTCCAGGCAAGAGTACTGGAGTGGGGTGCCATAGCCTTCTCTGATTCTGAACGCACTCCCCAGCAATTTGAATTCTGTAAATCCCATGCATATCCCCCACTAAGAATCACTGCATGAGATGAATGGCCATGTGGCTATTTGATTCTCAACCTAAAGTAGAGTCCCTAAAATTAACTGAGTTGATTTTCACTGAGCATCTTCCGTGAGGCTTCCCCGGTGGCTCAACAGTAAAGAATCTGCCCGCAATGCTGGAGACATAGGAAACGCAGGTTCGTTCCCTAGGTCAGGAAGATCCCCTGGAGGACAGCGTGGCAACCCACTCCAGTGTTCTTGCCTGGAGAATCCCACAGACAGAGAAGCCTGCTGGGCTACAGTCCACAGGGTCTCAAAGAGTCGGACACGACTGAACACGCATGCACGAGCACCTTCCGTGTCCTTTGCACTGTGCTAGACCCAAGGCTCCTATAAGTGTGACCTGTAGACCAGCAGGAACAGCAGTACCTGAGACTTGCTAGAAATGCAAATTCTTGGGCACCACCCCAAACCTACTGACCTAGAATCTCCAGTGGCAAGGATCTCCCAGCGAATCATAAAGTTTGAGAAGCCTATAGGTTGTGGCAAACTATATGTGGCTCCAGCATCAGTGGCAAGGCGATGTGTCTCCTGAAATTGAAGCAGAATTGTTGGAACCTGGATTCCATGGCTTGGGTGTATCACTGTACCAGAGCTGCTACAACACAGCACCTCAGACTGGGTGGCCTCAGTGATTCAGGAATTTGCCTCACGGTTCTGGAGGTTTCGAGTCCAAGATGAGGGTGTTGACAGAGCTGATTCCTTCTGAGGACGGTGAGAGAAGGATCTGTTCCCCTCTCTTTGACGTATAGATGTCTATCTTCTCCCTGCATTTCTTTAAATCACTTTCTCTTTATGTGTATCATTATCCCAAATTCTCCTTTCCGTAAGAACAGCAGTCATGTAGTATTAGGACCCATCCACCCAGTGATGCCACCTTTCCTTCACTACCTCTGTAACGAACTACCTCCCAATATGGGCATGTTCCGAAGTAGTGGAGGTACAGAACTTCAGCATATTTCTTTGGAGGGGGGAAGCGCAATTCATCACCAAGTTCTGGGGAATTTCCTAAGTTTAAGTATGATTTTTACAAATATTAAGCCCTGAGCTAACACTATGGCTTTTGCTATCACACTTAACCCTGGTATCACCCTGATGGTATCATATGATGCTAATCACTTTCTTTGGTTCCAAGTGAACTCTAATAATGCCAAGTTTTTGGTGAATTTTACTGTATCTTCAAGGGGAGTGTCATGGGGAGAGGAGTGATGCATATGGTTCAGTCGCTGCCCCCGCACCTTTCCATTCTTTACTTTTGTTTAACTGCCAGCAGTTGTGCCAACTCCTCATGACTCAAAGACAGAAGAGATACCACCATGAATCCTCTCATGTACATTTAGAGGCTGTTTTTTTATACTATCAGCCTTGATTTATGATAACAGGTTTTAAAATGGATGGCCAGGTAACGTCTGCTTCTGAATTGCTTTGAAATTCTTGGTGCAGACATGGTTCATTATTGCTACTCATTGCAAAAATCACATTCTTCCTGGTGCAAATGGTTTGTGAGCCTCTGACTTTCAAATGTTGGGAATGGCCAGGAAATTTGTTTCTGAAGAGGCTGAAATGTAAGCCACATATTCCATCACGGCTCTGTAAATGTTTATTGTTAGGGTGCTGACTTTCTATCTCCCTCTACGGACACTGATATTTTATTACTAGTTCAATATGTGCCTTGTCAATGTTAATAGCAATGAAAACTTTTTGGGCGTCAGGGACAATAGTCTAAATAAATCCCACAGGGGCATACTAAACACTCACTTAAGAAACAGGCAGCATCCCCTAGCAAACATAAAACCTGAAAGTCAAAATGCCCCCAACAGAATCCATGCTGTCACCCCTTCAAATCGCCTGCCTCCTTGCCTTTCCCAATAAATGGCCCCATTATCCTCCAGGCATTAGCACCAACTTCTTATCTTTTCTTCACTTTCCACATCCAATCCATCAACAAATAGGTCCAAAATTTCTTCAAAAGTGAAAGTCACTCAGTCATGTCTGACTTTGTGACCCCATGGAATTCTCCAACCCAGAATACTAGAGTGGGTAGGCTTTCCCTTCTCCAGTGGATCTTCCGATCCCAGGGATCAAATCCAGGTCTCCCACATTGCAGGTGAATTCTTTACCAGCTGAGCCACAATGGAAACCCATTACCTCAAAAATAGATCCTAAATGAAGTTGCTTCTCCTAGCTGCCATCTTTACCAAAGTCCTGGCCACCACAATTATTGAGTGGATGCCTGAAATAGCCTCCTGGCTATTCATTGCACCTCACCACCCCAACATCTCCATTAACTCACTGCTGCCAAAGTGATCTTTTAAAAACTTAAAACATAATCATATCACTTCTCCACTTACAACCCTCTAAGGTTTCTCTATGCCTATAAAGTGAAATACAAACTCTGTACTCGTACTCTGATTTACAAAACCACGTACAGCATTTCTCTATCAGACTCATGTAACATGCCTTAGGTCAGAAATGGTGCTAAATACCCAACAAGGAACATCTTCCTTTATCAAGACAACGCTTCATTTCAGTAGAGTAGCTGGCAGAGGGAATGCTAGAGATAAGGATTTAATAAAGTGAAAGAACTTGCCCAGATGCACACAGCTAGTAATTTCTACAACTGACATTCACACCTAGAGTCAAACAACAACTCGTTAGTGCACGTTATGTGCCAGACACGAGGCTAAGCCCTTTATACATATTTACTCATTTAATACTTATATCACGGAACATTATTCAGCCATCAAAAGGAAGAAAATTGGGTCATCTGTAGAGATATGGATGAACCTAAAGACTCAATGCTGCTCCTACTGCTAAGTCACTTCAGTTGTGTCCGACTCTGTGCGACGNAATTGCTTTGAAATTCTTGGTGCAGACATGGTTCATTATTGCTACTCATTGCAAAAATCACATTCTTCCTGGTGCAAATGGTTTGTGAGCCTCTGACTTTCAAATGTTGGGAATGGCCAGGAAATTTGTTTCTGAAGAGGCTGAAATGTAAGCCACATATTCCATCACGGCTCTGTAAATGTTTATTGTTAGGGTGCTGACTTTCTATCTCCCTCTACGGACACTGATATTTTATTACTAGTTCAATATGTGCCTTGTCAATGTTAATAGCAATGAAAACTTTTTGGGCGTCAGGGACAATAGTCTAAATAAATCCCACAGGGGCATACTAAACACTCACTTAAGAAACAGGCAGCATCCCCTAGCAAACATAAAACCTGAAAGTCAAAATGCCCCCAACAGAATCCATGCTGTCACCCCTTCAAATCGCCTGCCTCCTTGCCTTTCCCAATAAATGGCCCCATTATCCTCCAGGCATTAGCACCAACTTCTTATCTTTTCTTCACTTTCCACATCCAATCCATCAACAAATAGGTCCAAAATTTCTTCAAAAGTGAAAGTCACTCAGTCATGTCTGACTTTGTGACCCCATGGAATTCTCCAACCCAGAATACTAGAGTGGGTAGGCTTTCCCTTCTCCAGTGGATCTTCCGATCCCAGGGATCAAATCCAGGTCTCCCACATTGCAGGTGAATTCTTTACCAGCTGAGCCACAATGGAAACCCATTACCTCAAAAATAGATCCTAAATGAAGTTGCTTCTCCTAGCTGCCATCTTTACCAAAGTCCTGGCCACCACAATTATTGAGTGGATGCCTGAAATAGCCTCCTGGCTATTCATTGCACCTCACCACCCCAACATCTCCATTAACTCACTGCTGCCAAAGTGATCTTTTAAAAACTTAAAACATAATCATATCACTTCTCCACTTACAACCCTCTAAGGTTTCTCTATGCCTATAAAGTGAAATACAAACTCTGTACTCGTACTCTGATTTACAAAACCACGTACAGCATTTCTCTATCAGACTCATGTAACATGCCTTAGGTCAGAAATGGTGCTAAATACCCAACAAGGAACATCTTCCTTTATCAAGACAACGCTTCATTTCAGTAGAGTAGCTGGCAGAGGGAATGCTAGAGATAAGGATTTAATAAAGTGAAAGAACTTGCCCAGATGCACACAGCTAGTAATTTCTACAACTGACATTCACACCTAGAGTCAAACAACAACTCGTTAGTGCACGTTATGTGCCAGACACGAGGCTAAGCCCTTTATACATATTTACTCATTTAATACTTATATCACGGAACATTATTCAGCCATCAAAAGGAAGAAAATTGGGTCATCTGTAGAGATATGGATGAACCTAAAGACTCAATGCTGCTCCTACTGCTAAGTCACTTCAGTTGTGTCCGACTCTGTGCGACGCCATAGACGGCAGCCCACCAGACTTCCCCGTCCCTGGGATTCTCCAGGCAAGAACACTGGAGTGGGTTGCCATTTCCTTCTCCAATACATGAAAGGGAAAAGTGAAAGTGAAGTCGTTCAGTCGTGTCTGACTCTTAGTGGATTAAGTCAGAAAAAGAGACACAAATATTGTATATTAGCGCATATTTATGGAATCTAGGAAAATGCACAGACAGACCTATTTTCAGGGCAGGGATAGAGACACAGACATAGAGAACAGACTTGTGGGCACAGTGGGTAAGGAGAAGGTGAGATGAATTAACAGGGAAGCTTTGACATATATACACCACCATGTGTAAAATAGATAGCTAGTGGGCAGTTAATGTTTAACGAAGGGAGCCCAGCTCAGTGCTCTGTGATGACCTAGAAGGGTGGGTTTGGTGGGGAGAGGAGCGAGGGGATATATGTATACCAACAGCTGATTCACTTCGCTGTACGGCAGAAACTAACACAACATTGTAAAGCAAGTGTACTCTAATTTTTTAAAATAAAATAAGCATATAATATGTCATTATTTTTGTAATAACAAATATATTTGAATACAGCTAATATTTTAATAACTATAAATGGAGAACAACCTCTAAAAATTGTGACTTACTATAGTGTACACCCATAACTTATATAATATTGTACATCAACTATACTTCAATAAAAATAAGATGCAAAAAAACCCAGCTCTGTGAGTCAAGTGTTATTACCACCTTTATTTTATAGTTAAGGAGACTGAGACTCAAAGAGGTTTCATAACTAGTTTCTGGTCATACAAGCCAATTAACGGCAGAGTCTGAATTTGAATCCAGGCAGGCTGTTCGTAGTTTCACGCTGATAACACTTTGTATATTGCCACTACCACTGAAATTCTCTACACTTCAGCTTCCTTATCTTTAAAATGCAATTAACCTACCTACCTTGGAAGGCTGTTTAAGGATTAAAGCAACAATGTATACATGAAATTCGAAAAAAATTAAAAATAAGTTCCATTTAATCACTACAATGAGAAGGGAATGACCCAGGGCTTAATTGTGCGAGATAAAATAAAACTATAAGCTTCCATACTTGACAGTAGATTAAGACTGGGTAAAGGAAATAGAAATAACATCAGCTAGCTAAATACAGATTCATGCAAATGGTTTTTTTTTTCCATATGAAAGGCTCAGGGGATAAGGGTGGTCAAACTAAAAATATAGATGGCCTAAAATCCAATATCTTAAATACGCTAAACCCAAAGCACTTTGGTTGGAGTGAGATCATAATTCCACAATGTTCATTTTCACCTCTTCTGTGTCCTCTCCCACTCCACTACATACCCAGCCTTTCTGATGCAAACCTAGCAGAAAGAAGAGTGGTGTGATCCCTGGAGGCAGCCCCTTGGCATCTGAATCTGACATGGTGCAAAGTCCATGTCCCGCTGTCTTTCACAGTTTTATTTGGAGATAATTCACCGGATGGTTCCTGTGGTTCCTGGTCCAGCCAGGGACACAAATGTGACAATCTGACTTGCAAGAAAAATTAATTCTTCTAAATTGGCAACTACCATGACCAGTTGGGGAGCTCTCTTCCTTAGCTGCATTCCATGAACTACTGAGAGGAAAAGACAGAACTATCTCAGCAATCTCTCTGTATATCCCCTTAGAGTTATGGCAGCAGGTGTTAGTAGCAAAAATGAATGAATCATCCATACTGGTGACTTTGTAGTTGCCAATGCATCCTGCCTCCTTGGTCTCTCCCTGTCACTATGCCTGCTCTATTCAGACCATCAGTCTTCTTGATTCTCCAAATCCCCAGCCTCCATTCTAGTTCAGGGACTCAAACATGTGGTCTTCTGCCTGGAACACTAGTGACCCAACATGCTGTGAGTTAATTTGTGCCCACTTCCTGGCCCCCTAAAATAAGATGTGTTGAAGTCCAAACCTCAATATCTCAGAATGTGACTTTATTTGGAAATAGGAGTTAATCAAGTGAAAATCAGATCATTTGGTGGGCCTTAATGGACAGGGAGGCCTGGTGTGCTGCGATTCATGGGCTTGCAAAGAGTCAGACACGACTGAGCAACTGAAATGAAGTGAACTGAATCCAATACAACAAATGTCCTTAGGACAAAAAGAGATAAATTTGGACACAGAAACAGACACACACAGAGAGAGGAATGATGTGAAGAGACAGAAAGAAGATGGCACTTTACAAGCCAAGGAATGCCTGAGGAAGCTAGGAAGCCGAAAGCAAATCCTTCCCTGGTGCCTTCAGAAAGCCGACATCCTGGTTTCAGGCTTCTGGAACTCAGGACAGTGAAACAGTACGCTTCTGTTGCTCTAAGTCACTCAGTTTGTGGTTCTTTGTTATAGCAGTCCTTGCTGATTAACATACTAATCTCTGTAGAGCTGTCTTCTTTCCATCCTTCAGGCTCAGCTTGTTATTATCCAACATCCTAACTAAAGTACCTCTCTGAAAAAGACAGACTACTATATAAAAGATAACTAATAAGGACCTACTGTATATCAAAGAGAACTCTACTCGATACTAAGTATTGGGGATTTCCTGGTGGCCCAGTGGTAAAGAATCACCTGCCAGTGCAGGAGACACGGGTTCAACCCCTGATCTGGGAAGATCCCACATGCCACAGAGCAACTAAGCCCATGCACCACAGCTATTGAACCCCAAGCGCCCTAGAGCTTGTGCTCCGCAACAAAAGAAGCCCCTGCAATGAGAAGACTCAGCACCACAACTAGAGAGCAGCCTCCACTCTCCACAGCTAGAGAAAGCATGCACAGCAAAGGAGACCCCACACAGGCAAAAATAAACACATCTAAAAAAATTTAAAAAATTTTTTTAAATTTTTTAAAGTGGTCATTTAAAAAATACTCTGCAATCACCTATATGGGGAGAGAATCGTAAAAAAAAAAAAGAATGGATATATTTATATGGATATATTTCTAACTGATTCACTTTGCTGTAGAGCAGAAGCTAACACAACATGATAAATCAACTATACTCCAATAAAAGTTAAAGAAGCAAATAAATAAAGCTAGTCTCCCTCCCTTCCCCAAAAAAGTACCTCTTAACAGGAGGCAGTGTGCCGAATGGTGGCTGTAGTTAATAATAATAAATTTGAAAGTTGCTAAGAACGCTGTAGGAGTCCCTGGTGGCTCAGATAGTAAAGATTCAGCCAGCTCAATCTTTCCTGTAATGCAGGAGACCCAGGAAGATCCACAGGAGAAAGGATATGAAAGTTGCTAAGAGAGTAGGTCTTAAATGTCCTCATCACAAGAAAAAAAAATTTTTTGTAACTATATATGATGATTGATGTTAACTAGACCATTTTGTACTGTACAGCTGACCCTTGAATAACTCAGATTCTGAACATCAACCCTTCTTCACAATAGAAAATCCAAGTATAACTTTACACTTTGTCCTCTGTATCCTCAGTTCCATATCCATGTATTCAATCAAGTTCAGTTGCCAATTTGGAAAAATATAATACAATGCTGTATTGTATTTATTGAAAAAAATGCATATAAATGAACCAATACACAGTTCAAACCCATGTTGTTCAAAGGTCAACTCTAGACAAATACTGAATCATTATGTTGTATACCTGAAACCAACATAATATGCCAATTGAACCTCAGTTTCTAAAAAATCCTAGAATATTCTGATTGAAAAGTCCCACTGGGTGTCAAGAATGGTGAATAGAGAAAATGCATTTAAAAATACAGATAGACAAAGAGTAAAATTTTAAAAAGAAAGAAACAAAAGTCACTCATAGAGAACCACGTCTTTTTAAAATTATATACACTTTCTCTACAAAAAAAGGATCATGATTTTTGTATCTTTAGTGCATACCTTAGAACTATGCTAAACTCACTTGTCCAAGGTTTCTTCTGTAAATACTATGGATTTTTCTAGATAAACAATCACATCAACTGCTAATACAGCTTTACAGTTTTGAAAGAGGAAGGCAGGGAGGGAGGGAGGAAAGAAAGAGCCTCTGAATATGCTCGTGTCTGCACCTTCTACTTCCTTCACAGTAATAAACACAATCAATACCTATTCATCCTCTTTCACCTGCACTCTGCTTCTGTGTCTGTGTCTGTGTGGGTGATGTAAATTTCATCAGAGAAAAACTATGATTTTCCTGTTCATGTTTATAGTCTAAACATTTGTCATGGCTCTGGCACATAGTAGTTGCTCGAGAAATAAACATATTTAATGAGATCAGTCCTGGGTGTTCACTGGAAGGACTGATGTTGAAGCTAAAGCTCCAATACTTTGGCCTCCTGATGCAAAGAGCTGACTCATTTGAAAAGACCCTGATGCTGGGAAAGATTGAGGGCAGGAGGAGAAGGGGACGACAGAGGATGAGATGATTGGATGGCATCACTGATTCAACCGACATGACTTTGGGTGGACTCCAAGAGTTGGTGATGGACAGGGAGGCCTGGCGTGCTGCTGTTCATGGGGTCGCAAAGAGTCGGACACGACTGAATGACTGAACTGAACTGAATGACTAAAAAAGAACCTGAAAACAAAAACTGAATGCTTTCAAAAACAACAAAGGTGAATGAAAAAGTGCAAATAATGCTGTCTAAGACATGTCCTGGAAGTTTGAGACTGTCCCATTAGAATGTAATTTTAAAATGTGGCCCAAATGAAAATATGCCCAAATCTAGGATATGATCCTTCTCTTTCTCCTCTTGCCAACCTTCTCAGAACTTTTTGACTCATGTTACATTTTACCAGACTAGAGAGCTTGTATGGAGCCATTCGATACTCATTTGGAGCCTCTGGGAGTCTTGCTGAGGCAACCTCTGTGGGTTTCTTCCTTACTAGGTGGGGAAAAATTGATCAAACAAGAGAGTGCTTCGTGAGATGTCAGGGAGAGTGAAGGGAATAGGAGAAAAGCTTGGCTGTTATTTACCAGCCCCTGCTGGCAACTTCATGCCTAGAAAATCAGCTTTAGAGAAGAGAGACTTATAAAAGCCGCCTCTCATTGCCCATAGCTCAAAGGTCAGCATCGAACAAATGCTAACATCGCACAGAAAATTACCTCTGAAAAGCTCCTCTCTCCTTAGATCTATATCCAACATGCAAATGTAGCAATGTCTTATTTTTCCTTCTTAACCCCTGAGGGTTGTGGATGTCTCACTTTCACACCAACAATGGTAATATATTTTTTTTAATTAAACCAACAGATATGTATTGAACATCTACTATGCATCAGCACCAGTTAAAGGTACTGACAATACAGCATTAAACAAAGCACCTGAAGTCCCAGCTGTCTGGATCTGACATTCTAGTGGGTGAGATAAACAGTAAACAAAAAACATGTCAGATGGCAATTCATCATGTAGTTCTAATTTTCCAGACCCTTCTCTTTTCAATGTGAAAAGGGGTGTTTCATGATTATTCTGGGACAAAACAAGTGTTAAGTAAGGCTTTCCTAAGCAAAAGTAGGCATTTAGTCACCCTAGGAATGAAGAAAAATATAACTAGTATGCTCATAGAAATGTTGACACGTAAGCAAGAGTCAGAAGACCTAGATTCTTGATTTTAATTGTCTTCCCATGTTACCTTTAACTACTCACCTCAATTTCTATGAGCCATTTTCCTCCAATCATTAACTAGTTGTTAGCAATCTGCCACCTGTATCATTTGGCTAATTCAATGAATTCTACCCTCAAAGTACACTGACTCTATAAAGGAATGATACATAGTCTAGAAACCTGGGTTCCACTTGTTGGTCCTCAGAGCAATCTGTCCTAAAATAAGCAAAAATGGCACATGGATCATTTCAAAATAGAGTTATTTAAGAAATGGGTTTCCCTGGTGGCTCAGGCAGTAAATAATCCACCTGCAATGTAGGAAACCCAGGTTCAATCCCTGGATCAGAAAGATCCCCCGGAGAAGGGAATGGCTACCAACTCCAGTATTCTTGCCTGGGAAATCCCATGGACAGAGGAGCCTGGAGGGCTACAGTTCATAGGGTCACAAAGAGTTGGACACAACTGAGAGACTAACACTTTTTTTCTTTAAGAAATGGGCCAACACAAGAGGGCTACTTTGACCTTCTCCTATGTCTCCCTGAAAGCAGGAAATAAACCTTGTATGTGAAAGCCACCCTCCCTGCAGGCTAGGGAGGAAGAAAAGATGGAGAATTCAGACCAAGAAGTTTACATACACAAACCGTGCTCTTCTTTAACTTATTATCCCAAGCCCAAACTCTGGTTAGATTCACTAAACACCCGAGCTTACATTTCTTTGTCCTGCCAGTTCCTCACAAATGTATCATTATTTTGTCTAGAAAGTAATAAAAGCTGCCTGCTCTGGCCACTGTTTTCCCCACAGGTAGATTTTTTTCCCATTATTGGGAGGTGATAATGTATTCAACCTATAAAATTCATATCATCTATGTGTAGCCTCCTTTGTTATTCAATGGGTCGCGAGGGGCCCCACTTTAAAATGAATTTGCTGGGAGGCGGTAAGCCTGGTCTGAGTATTTTCCAAACACTGCCACCCACTTGCCAAAGTGAGGTCAAGGAGGACTTGCTGTTAAATCCTTCAGACTCATATGCAGGGATTTCAAAGTGCGGATCAAAACGCTAGATAAGTTTTTCAAATTAGAAAAAAAAAAAAGGCACTGGAGGTTACTGGAAATCAGTCTGAAGAAGAAGGGGTGTTTGACGGTGATGGCGTCACTCCTGCAGGGGTGGGAATGGATTCGAGGTGGGGAGAGTGCTGAGGCTGTTTTGTGTTGGGCTTGAGTTGGCATGTTTTGATTTGACAGGGGTAAGGCCTGGACAGGGGAGCAAGCTTCCGCCCCAGGTGGTGGCGCATGAATGGGAACCAACCTCAGCTTGGATCATCCCACCGGAAGTTTATCAGCAGGATTCCGTGCTGAGCCGCGAAGGACCAGCCTTTGCGTTCCAAGTCTGGATACAGACTGAAGATGACTAAGGAGCTGAGGGAGGCTGGGGCAGGATAAGATGGGGCAGCTGAATTCCTGGCACTTAGGCTAACTCGCTAGAAGCTGAAATCAGCTTAGGGCAAAGGCTGGTACCTACACTCTCATTTTCAAAACTCACCAGAAGAGCCCTGTACCTGGGGCTTAGGGTCATTTGAGATCCATTTTTGAGGAAAGGGAAACAACAAAATTGCATGAAAATTTTCCCTGTGGAAAAAAAATGACATCCACTTAAAACAAAATAACTGGCAATCACACACTTTCTTTTTAGGATGAAAGATACTAATATTTACTAATTTACACTAATTTACACTAATTAGTTACACTAATTAATTTACACTAATATTTAGGATAAATATACTAATATTTATTAGTATAATCAGTTTCTGCAGGGCTGCCATTGGGACACCTGGGCAGGGGAAGTCGTATGCCTTATACCAGCTTCTGATGGTTATTTCACAGCAATAGCAAGCCATGAAATAACAATTTTCACTGAAATGGGTCGAGATAACCGGTCCCCTCTCTGCCTAGGGCTTTTTAAAACGGAGTCCCTGCTGCTACCCAGATTTCTGGATACTGGTCTCCCAGGGGTCACATATTTGTGGCACTATCATCCAGGAACCAAAAGCCCACCTGGGAGAAGATGTCCAATGATGGTAAAAATTTTCATATCGAACTTCTATTCTGGATCTCACTATTTAAAATGCACATGACCAAAACAAGAGAAAACCAGAGGAAAGTCTTAGAGAAGGCCATAGAAACAAAGATGGAAGGAAAATGTAAAACCAGGGGACACCATGATAACTGAAGGACCTAGGGACATTTATCCTGGAGAACAAAATGTGTTATGAGCTATAGGTTTCAGGAGGAAAGAACAAAAGCGGCATTTGAGAGAAAGACTTGGAGTATTCACAACTAAATGTCCATTATCTAATATATCACTGGCATACAGAGAGTAGACCCTCAAAATATACTTTATTTTTTTTTCTTTTTATTTTTTTTCATCTCAGGTGTACATAAGTTCCCGATCAAAATATACTTTAAATGAATCAAATATAACCAGAGTATCATGAACTTGAATATACAGCTTTTAAAGTCAGAGACAACAGTATTTTATATATATATTAAATGTCTGTAAAAACAAATACAGTTTTTTTTAATACTATTTGCAATTCAGTAAACAGATATATTATCTTTTGCATAAATATTTTCTTCTTGTCAAATTATATTAAATGCACTTTATTGGAAGGATATTGTTTATTTGACAATATCAAATTTTTGGTCACATATGTTGTCTTCCAGCTTTTCTTCTCTCCTCTCCTTAATCTTTGCTATTTCTTCCATCCTTCAGTTTCAGCCTGTTGTTCATCTCTGGTAACTAAGGTAAGCTGCTCTTCATCTCCTCTTGAAATCTTCCTTTCTCTTCTTCTAAAACATTTTATTTATTTTTTAATCGGGGATAATTGCTTTACAATGACCAGCAGAGACCTGGATAGCACATGGAACTCTGCTCAATGTATATAGCAACCTGGATGGGAATGGAATTTGAGGGAGAATGGATACATGTTTAGGCATGGCTGGGTCCCTTCACTGTTCACCAGAAACTACCACAACATTGTTAATCAGCTATATTCCAACACAAAACAAAAAGTTTTAAAAATGAATAGTATAGTATGTCACTGGAAGGGCAGCAGTAGCATGTAAGAGCAGAGCTCCAGAATCCATTAAATTCAAGCTCTTTCATTTACTAACTTGAAGACAGGCAAGCAGCCAAACCTGTTTCTGCTTCAGTTCCTCCTCTGTGAAATAGGAGTGCATGTGTGCTAAGTCACGTCAGTGTCTGACTCTTTGTGACCTCATGAACCGTAGCCCACCAGGCTCCGTTGTCCATGGGATTTTCCAGGCAAGAATACTGGAGTGGGTTGCCATACCCTCCTCCAGAGGATCTTCCCGACTCAGGAATCAAACCTGCATCTCTTGTGTCTCCTGCATTGGCAGGCATGTGCTTTACCACTAGCGCCACCTGGCAAGTCTGTGAAATAGGAGTAACAGTACCTAACTCAGAAAGGTGGTCTGAGAATTGAGAATCAGGCAGAGCATGCTTAGAATGGTCCTGGGAACCAAACTGTTTAATGAATTTTAATAATTGGTACAAAGGTATATTATATTATATTATGTTATATTTATCATTATAACAAAAGCAATACAAATATAATTTAAATTATATGGCTCACTCTTTTATCTTCTTCAAATCTTGAGTCAAATTTCATCTCATAAAACACTTTCCTGACCAACCTATAACTGCAAACAACTGCCCCACCCTCACCAAGGTGGGCACTTTTTCTCCCTCTTTTTTTCCTCCATAATGTCTTACCCTATTTTATTTTTCTCCTTAGCACTCATCACAATCTAACACAGTAAGTTATTTATTTATGTATTCACTCATTCATTCATTCATTCTGTTTACTATTGGTTTCTGCCCAGTAGAATCTCAGGCCCATGAAAATCAAGATTCTTGTTTATTTATTGATGTGTCCTCAGCACCTACAGCAATGTTGGCACATGGTCGATACTCAATAAATATTTGCTGAATGAATGAGTATTAATAAAAAGTTTGGAATGACCTGATACATGATATATACTGAACATATCCATTCAATTTGTCTTTTAGTAGAAAGTGCCTTGGCCAAACATATTCACTTAATGAAATCGCATCAGGCAACCTGAACTAGAGATGAAGGAGTTTGATTCTAGGGGGGGCCCATAAATAGCTAGAGGATGATACGCAAGTGGTATCTCTCTCTGACTCAGTGAGGGAAATGGTAAATAAGCATGCCAACCAGACTGGCTTCTTCTTGGCCTTTTTCTAGAGACCATCACAAGGATGAGCCAGGTGAGGAAGGGAAAAGAGAAGACTCACAGAAAGGAGAGAAGGCATAGAATGGAAAGTCAAGACAGGGAGAGAAAAAACTGACTAGTGCTTCCTCAGCCTCTAACAGCCCTCAGTTCCAAATCCAGGTCGAAGCTGCCAGTCAAGAATGCAAAACCTCCTTTGTTGGCTTTTTGTTGGTTGTCTTGCTTCCTTCACGTGGACTGAATTGGTTTCTGATTCCTAGAATCCAAAGAACTAAGTTAACAACTGAAAACTGGTTAACTAGGATAAGCAGTATAGAAAAATGTACTGAGTTTATCACAGTTATTTTTATTACTTTTAATATGCTCAGGAAAAAGAAGGCTAGAAGGAAATGAGCCATCTTCTCAGTTTCTTCTGAATAGTAAATTAGGTTATGATTATTTTTCTTTTGTAATGTATTCTAGTATTTGTCTTCCAAATTTGCCTAAGAGCAAACCTTTTAGGCACTTAAATGCTACTATAGAGTATGTACTCGATACTTTCATCATTGTTTGTTCATTTATTTATCAAAAAACTCAAATGAAGCACCAACTATTTTCCACCTACCTCTACAGAATAGTAAGATGATGTCATTAGTAAGTTTCAAGAGTTATTTTGAATTGTTGGCCAGGGTTTCCTTGAAAATTAATATTATATTCTAAAACTATTGTGAATTCTAATAATCCTTTCTAATGTAAAAATTAATTGCTTTTGAGAAAGACAAGGTGTGGAAAAGCCCTTTTCAGCTCTACCTTTAGGATGATGCTCAGATTCTGATGTTTTTACCTTTAGAAGAAGATGAAGGTCAAAGTGTTAATTCCACTATCATTAATATTATGATTCTAATTATTATCATTATACATTTTTATAGCGTCTTTCATCTTAGAGTCTCACAGTAACTAACTGCTTTGTCTAGGAACTGATTAGCTCTGCCTTGAGTCTGATGAAAATTTCTAGATGAAAAATAAAGGAGATTGTCATAATGGAGTTCACACATCAGTCAATGAAGTGGAATGAAACTAACGTGGTTGGTTTCACCTTCCTTTAAATTTGATATAATCGGAGCTGAACAGAGACTGACTGAAAAGTCCTGAAATCATCTCCCCCAGAATGTGGAGACTGACAGTATCTGATCTGGCCGTTCCAGCGAGTGCATTCAATTTTGAAAGGCCAGTTAGATAAGCGAATATTGGCACAACTTTCCAGATATCTACTCCCCAATTAACAATGTCATTTTGTGTTTTTCTAAGTCAGGACTGGGAAACTTGCCTTGGCATTACTGGCCTCTACTTGGAGCTTATAGTTTTCACAGATGGTGACTACTCCAATTCTACAGCTTTGGGAGGATGTGAGGAGAGGTGATAGAAGGTGATGATGGGAAGAATAAGTACAATAATATAAACACCATGGCTGGACTATTCCTTCAGGCCCTACTATGTTCAAGTTTCTACTTTATGGGAACCTATATTTTTAGTTATGAAGACAGACTTCTATCTGGACATGCTAATAACAGTCAACTACATGGGTTTCCCCTGTGATTTTATTTGACTTTTCACTGACTAATTAACACATATCTGAGGAAACAAAGAGGAAAATAAAGGATCAAACTAAACAAGTTCCTACTTGGCACAGACTTCAGCAACCGTGTTGCCCACTTCATTGTGGTCATTAACAAAAAGTTACAGACACTTGGCAAATTTTTAGCTTCTGCATGAATATCCATGTATGATGAGGGGATATACATGTGCTAAACATTTATATGTGCAAAGAATTTACATATTATACCCTCCCTACTTTTTGTCCCTCAAAACTTCTCTGGAACCAAGAATATGAATGGGTTTCTATTGTAGAGGATATTAGAGAATTATCTCAAGAAAAAAATCAAGACAACATAATAGTATTAATCTACAGTGGTTATTCTGGCCTATAGATGATACCTTATCTTAAATTCCAATGATCCACCCTCTCATTATTTCAATCTATAGTTCAGAATGATATAACGATCAATCAGCCTACTTCAAAGCTTACCAGTCAGTTGAATTTCAGACAATTGTCTACCTTTTCACTCCCTCTTTTCTTGATAGCTATTGGAGGAACAGTTACACTTCATGCCTGTTCTGATCTATGAGACCATAGCCAGGGGGCATTTCTGGTGGCATGGTTTTTCCATTCTGTAGTAAGACTCCACAAAGAAACTGTTGGAGTGTCCAGTGTCAGAAACTTTGACATCGGTTTCCATATAAATATTATACGCCAGCCACTGAGCCTGCTTTTGGCTTCTCCAAGAAGGTTGGATGCTGACCCATCAATAACTGACAACAGTGACATGAAGATAGAGCTATCTGATGAGAGCCTGGTAGAAGCTGTCACAAGAAGGAGCTTATCTTTGCTGAACACATGCCGTGTTTCTCCTGCAGAATATATCTTGAGTAAAGAGTAATCATGTCCACTTGTTTAATTGATGGAGAGTCCATGTATTCCAATTTTATCTGGACCAACTCAGAGAAAGGAATAGACACTGTCTGTATGTTTGTGTGGCAATGGAGGTTGCAGGGTAAATATCTCCAATATCAAACAGACTGAATTTTGGGGAGCCGGACAAAAGTACGTTGAGGAGGCATTTAGAGACCTACAAAATATGCAAGCACACAGACATATATATACATATATACATTTACATTTCGTACAGATTTATATACAATAGCTAAGAAGTGGGAAGCAACTCAAATGTTCAAAACAGGAGAATGGCATATTCACACATGAATATACATTGTATGAATTATTGATTGACTCATACACTGATTTACATTGTATGAATAGCATATTCACACAGTTTGATATATTATGGTTTATTAATACAACGGAACACTATTTTGCAATTTTAAGAAGTAGCAAACTATTGATACCTCAGCAACACAGATAAATCTCCAAATTTCATTTTGAGAAAAAAGTCAGGGACAAAGGAGTACAAACTGTAGGATTCTATTTATACTGAATTCCAAGAACAGCCAAAATGAATGCAATAAATTATTGACTAGTGCTCCTACTTGGGACACAAATAGTTGTACCCCTCATTTTACACATAATGAAAACCGAAGTTGCTGAAGCAGATTGCAAGGTTACGAGAATAATTAACAACAAAACTGAGATGTGAATTCCCAGACATAAACTGTCTCCTCTTGGCTCTTATTTATTCAGTGACTACATGTTTATGGAGCCTTCTCTTTATTCCAGGTGCTGTGCTTGGCATGAAAATCAAATAATAAAAATAAACTTTCCCCATGCCCTAACTGACAATGAAGCATAGAAAGCAAAAAATATATTTTTTCCAAAAAGATGTACTGAATTCATAGTGTGTAGAATAAATCTTAATAGTGTATAGGTTGCTCATCTCACCCTTTTAAACCTTGACTTTAAACTTACCCAGGAATCTATCTAGCAACAACTTTAGTCCTTGGGTCATAATTTTTCCAAAGAAGAATACAGAGGCTGAATACAGAGTCTATCCTTTAAATGCAGCCGTGTGAAAGGAGGCTGCCATTTTCTGGCATATTTCCACTTCCTTCCCTAAAGTAAAGTCTCCTAGGCTTTGGGAAATCTAAGAATTCATTTCTTCTCTTTTTATCACAGGTAGCAGCTGTCATTACCTTGTTATTCTAAGCAATAGCTGTTTTAGCACCTGCTTGCTTCCCTCACAGTGTTGTGAACTCTTTGAAGGCAGAGTATTAGTTCATTCATCTCAGTATCAACTGAACATACATCCCCAAGTGCCTGTCTCCTGAACACCACACTATGCCTGGTAATCTGCGCCCTTTCCATCATCTACTGCTATTTTCTTACTCAAGCACATGTGCACCAAATAAATGGGTTCTATAGTCAAACACAGAGCTTTCCTAATGGCTCAGTGGTAGGAATGCAGCTGAAATGCAGGAAACTTGCAGGAGACATGGGTTCAGTCCTCGGGTTGGGAGGATCCCCTGGAAAAGGAAATGCAGCCCACTGTAGTATTCTTGCCTGGGAAATCCCATGGACAGAAGAGCCTGGCGGGCTACAGTCCATGCAGTGACAAAAGCTGGACACGACAGAGTGACTGAACTACAACAATAGCCATATATATCATATGCCCTGAAGGAATAATGGTCCCAGTGGAGGCTTAGATCTAACACAGGACAGGTATACATTGATCTCGAAACAGACCAGAGTTCCTAAACTTCAGATTTTCTCCCATGACCTCAGAATCACCCATTCTAGTTCATCGTCATCCCTACCGCATCAACCTACAAGTCGAACCTCAGGCTCTTGAAAGAAGGAGATAATGTGGAAAGGATAACGTTTTCTCTGTTTCAGCACACTGCACCTGGCCTCCTGGAGGAAGTCACCTGAACAAACGGAAGCAAATATTCCTCAGGGTTAAGTTCTAAATTTCTCATGTGCAATTACAAAATACAGGTGAGTATAAATGGAAGAGAATCCTTGGGATCTGTATCCTGGAAGATAATATCATGGAAGATGGTGCTCATACGAGATGCCAAGCATTGCACACACTGTGACAAAATAGCCGCTGAACAAACACAACTCAGGCCGACTGTTTGCTGTCAGAAAGACAGAGAAAAGCCTGAATGTTGGAGGGTGTTTTTTTTCTTTTTCTCTCCTGTGCAATAGTGCGGAATGAGCTAATGGAAAGGACGGAAACGATGCATGTGATAATTTGATCCACCAACGTGACGGGAAAGAATGCCTTGGAAGTTGCTAGTGGCCCAAACACTGATTGCAGACTCTCCTCCCATGCCTCTTCTACCATCACTTAACCAAAATGTTGCATTGGAGCATCAGGCATGATAAAATAAAAGAAGGTTTTAATATTTTCTTGCTTTATTATTCTTATTTTATTTTTTGGCCATGCCATTTGGCATATGGGATCTTCATTCCATGATAGGGAATGAACCCTAACCCCCTGCAATGAAAGCGCAGAGTCTTAACCACTGGACCTCCAGGGAAGCCCCACTATTATTCTTTGTTTTCCATTTGTAATTTTTTCAAAAGCATAACATAGCATTGAGAACATATTTGAATTTCAACCTGACAGTTGAAACAAACTTTTAAACCCAGATGTATTATTACTCTTTTGCCATGAGCATGTGTTTAGCTTAAGAATATTTATTCAAGAACCAAGAAATAGCTCTAGGCTCTTCTTTTTTTCATGCTCAGTCACAAGTTACAAAGAACCTTCATTATGAAAATTTAATTGAGCCACGTGGTTTTGTGTCAATATGCATTCTGAAATATTTGGCTTCTGCCAGTTGGAAAGATATTATTCTTAGTTAGGTTTATAAAATCCTACAACTTTAATTCTTCTCTACCATTTTGAAATAGATCTGGTTTTTGGCAAATTGAGTCAGTAAGTAGAATTTATTTTTTTCCTTGTAACTGTTTTATTTTCCTAAAATATATGTGCAATGTGGAAAATGAAGCAAGACTGGAATAAATGGCTGTCAACTCAACAAACCTTAAGTAAATTTTATGCCTGGTGCTGCCATTGGTATTCAATATCACTAGATATTTTACCTTGAATAATCACTGATGGACATTGATTTTGCCTTTGCTCTTCACAGCACAGCAAAATTAATGTGAAAGTCAGACTCAAATGAGTCCCAATGGTGTTCTCGGATCTCTGCTGAGAAGCACATTTCAAATACAGAAGAAATGGCAACCAGCTGAGACCCCGTGTATCTTGTATTGTAACAATTAATGGATATGAACAGCCCTCACAGGAGAGCTCAGGTTACCTTTCTATCAACTTTGGAGGTGAGAGTCTGAAACAGTTCATTGAGGTTAATATGTAGTGGGTTTATGATTTGATTAATCCCCACCAATTAAAACAATGCTGTTTCTCTTTATTCACATTGTATTTTTGTAATTAGTCTTTGGGGTACATGGATGTAACAGTGAAATGTCAACAAGGGTGCAATAATTGCATAGGAGTTTAAAGTCAGGGAAAAAAATACATTTTTCTGAATGTAATTTTTAAAAAGGAGAAAGAGAATGTAATACAGTATTCAATGGGAAAGTAACAGTAACTCTTTGCCCTTGATTCAAAAACTCATACTGGTGATATGACACGCTGATATTGTCTAAAACACTACCCTACCACTTATTTGGTTCAAATTAATTCAGATCATGTGACAGAAGAATGAAAAAAAAAATAAGAGCAACTATTCTAGGTGTGGTAGTGGTTTGGTCACTAAGTTGTATCTGATTCTTGTGACCTCATGGACTGTGGCTCCTCTGTCCATGGGATTTCCCAGGCAAGAATACTGGAGTGGGTTGCCATTTCCTTTTCCAGGGAATCTTCCAAACCCAGGGGTCAAACGAGCATCTCCTGCATGGCAAGCAGATTCTTTGCCAATTGAGCCACCAAGGAACTTTGGACTGTTATAGCTGGTGATTTTTTATAGATAGATAATGTTTCTTCTTTGCTTTTAATCTCCCAGAACCTAATTCAGCTCACCGGGGGCAGAAGATGGGTAAATTCTTAGTAAATTTTGAAATGTAACATCTTTGAATAAATATGTAACAAATAAAAGACTTACTAGACATTACTTATGTGTCAGAGTAACAATACCTGACTTTCAGATATAGTGGGTGCCCTATTCCTGAGCCCTGGGCAATCACTTCTTGGCTTCTTACTCTCCAAAGGCATTTTATGCCAAACACGTGCAACTCTCTGCCCAAAGATTTTTCTCACTGCACAAAGATTCTTGACCCACACAGGTAAGCCTTTAGTGCTAAGTCTGTAATATCACTAGAAACAGCCCTCAATGAATGACAACAGGGTTTAGAGGAAAATAACTTCGTATTCTCAGATCTTGGTGTGGGGGCAGGGCAGGTAGCTTTGAGGGTTACTCAGCAACATCACCCAGAGTTTCTTAGTGAGATTAATCCAAGGACTCCTAACAGTAATCATTTGATTTATGCACCCTATGTTTTCTCCTTTCTCTCACTTTTGCCCTTCCCTACTGGTACCTCCTGGAATCACCTTCCAGGTGCTTATTGTCATAGGTCTGCTTCTAGAGTAATCCAATTTAAAATACATGGTTTGGCAACATTCCACAGGATACTTAAAAAAAGAGAAAAAAAGATGGTACATGGCATTTATGCCACATCATGTTTTACAATGCAGTGTAAATAAGCAGTTGTGATGCTCAGTCACAGTACCTACAGCTTAACACCTATTCATTGCATCAACATGTTTCAAGTATTTGTATCAACTGCACGCATCCTGTAGGAGTTTGTATTGTGTTTCTAGCACCTGCTCCTGGAAGGGATAGGCTACCCACTCCAGTATGCTTGGGTTTTCCTGGTGGCTCAGCTGGTAAAGAATCCGCCTGCAATTCAGGAGACCTGGATTCAAATCCTGGTTGGGAAGATCCCCTGGAAAACGGAAAGGGTACCCACTCCAGAATTCTGTCCTGGAGAATTCCACGGACAATACAGAGAGTCGGACATGACTGAGCGACTTTCACCAGGACCAACCCAGTGATCACAAAAGCAAAAATGTTCTACACAGTTAACCAGATTGGTTCCTGGACAGGGTAGAAACCAAATCCAATCATTTATCTTCAGTGCTTTACTTGTCCAGTCTTATCTCTTGAGCTGTCTGTGCAGCATACACTGAAGAGGAGATTTGGCAATTATTTGATATAGTTTAATCAAAATAGATGGCAAATCAAATACTGCAAGGCATAAAGTTACATAAAGACTAGATTTCATCTGTGTTGGTGTTACAACTGCCAAATTACAACTTTAATCTCTCCTGAATCTTTTCTTCTCTTAATGGAACTAGTTGTAATATCACTGGATTTTTGTGTTACCATTTTCACATTCAACAGAGTTTTGGTAAATTGAATCGATTCTCTCATCCTCAGTCTATCTCAGTGTTTTTGAAATACGTCAAATATTAGGACTGGATTATCTCTATTTTTAAAATAAATGTTCCCATTAATAACCAATGAAAGAAGAGGAGACAAACACAAGAGATAGTAAAGGATCCTTGAAGCTATATACTGCTAGCTAAATTTATTACCAATTGTGTGACCTCAAACAAAATTCTTGATCCCTTAGGTCATTTTTTATCTATATGATGAGAATAACAATATCTAACTTTCAGGGGCTTTATGATAATTAGCAATAATATATTTAATATCGCTAAACACATTGTGAGTACACAGAGCTATAATTATTGTTTTGCTATTGCTCAATCTTCCCAGGCTAATTTCTAGTCCAATTGTATTAATTGCCTCTAAAATTGATTGTGCTTCTTTGGAAAGCTTTGCATTCTATGTTTCTCTCAATTCACATAGGACCAGTTCTAGCCAAGGCTTTCGTATGCTTACAGTTTCAATCAAGTCAGCAAATAAAACTTTGCATAGGCAACTCAGGAGGTAGAAGTGGAGGTACCTGTTTCTCTCAGTGAAACGGTTTCCGTGGAAAGAAAATATAATTTTAAGATAAACTTAACAATTTAATTAAGTGAAATGTGTCACTAATCTAGGAAGAAAATTAAACCTGAAATTATTATTCTTGAGTTTATGCTTTAGAATTCAGCCTGTTAAAACTGCCAGCTGCAAAAATTGCTATTATAGTGTTGCAAAAATTAAGTGAGATAACACAAGTAAAGCACCTAGCACAATGGCTGGCAGAAAAGACATTCAAATAAATATGATAACTTCTTAACAAAGGAAAACTACGAAATTGTAATACCATTCTTGCTATATCATGGGACAAGATAATTTGGATTGACATATACTACTTTATCCTCATATTATAAATCAGGGATATTAAATATGTAACATATTCTTACTCATTTAAGACCCAGAGACATCATTCATAAGGAAACAGAATTTTACATGCCTTCTTCACTTTTTCGCCCATAAACTGCACTTCCCTTTCTGTCTTGAAACTAAGCAGCTGGAAAATATCCCCAACCAACCTCTCATTTTCAGTGATTTAAATTTAAGATTTTTGTTTCAGGGAGAATAAAATAAAATATCTTATCATGGTAAGATGCATCTCACAGCATTGAGCCCAATTTGTATAAGTGATCCAGGCTCACAAAACACAATTTCATTCTAGAAAGCATTCCTAAACTTGCCATTTGGGATTTGTATCCCAAGAAGGCAGGTAATGCAATGAAGATGAGAGATCTCCTCTGTCTTATTAAATGTCCAAAAAATGATATTTTACTTATTTTTTATAATTTTATTGGACTATATTTGGTTTACAATGTTGTGTTAGTTTGTATACAGTAAAGTGAATCAGTTATATATATAATAACATCCACTCATCTTTAGATTTTTTTTTCCCATTATAGGCCACTACAAAGTATTGAGTATAGTTCCCTGTGCTATACAATAGGTCCTTATTAGTTATCTATTCTATATATTTGCTGTTTAGTTGCTAAGTCATGTCTGACGCTTCTGCAATCCCGTGGACTGTAGCCTGCCAGGCTCCTCTGTCCATGGGATTTTCCCAGTAAGAACACTGGAGCAGGTTGCCATTTCCTTCTCTAGGGAACTGAACCTGCACAGGGGATGCAGGGTCAGAAAATGAAAACCATGGCATCTGGTCCCGTCACTTCATGGGAAATAGATGGGGAAACAGTGGAAACAGTGTCAGACTTTATTTTGAGGGGCTCCAAAATCACTGCAGATGGTGACTGCAGGCACGAAATTAAAAGATGCTTACCCCTTGGAAGAAAAGTTATGACCAACCTAGATAGCATATTGAAAAGCAGAGACATTACTTTGTCAACAAAGGTCCGTCTAGTCAAGGTTATGGTTTTTACAGTGGTCATGTATGGATGTGAGAGTTGGACTGTGAAGAAAGCTGAGCACCGAAGAATTGATGCTTTTGAGCTGTGGTATTGGAGAAGACTCTTGAGAGTCCCTTGGACTGCAAGGAGATCCAACCAGTCCATTCTGAAGGAGATCAGTCCTGGGTGTTCTTTGGAAGGAATGATGCTAAAGCTGAAACTCGAGTACTTTGGCCACCTCATGCGAAGAGTTGACTCATTGGAAAAGACTCTGATGTTGGGAGGGATTGGGGGCAGGAGGAGAAGGGGACGNATTCTGAAGGAGATCAGTCCTGGGTGTTCTTTGGAAGGAATGATGCTAAAGCTGAAACTCGAGTACTTTGGCCACCTCATGCGAAGAGTTGACTCATTGGAAAAGACTCTGATGTTGGGAGGGATTGGGGGCAGGAGGAGAAGGGGACGACAGAGGATGAGATGGCTGGACGGCATCACGGACTCGATGGACGCGAGTCTGAGTGAACTCCAGGAGTTGGTGATGGACAGGGAGGCCTGGCGTGCTGCGATTCATGGGGTCGCAAAGAGTCAAACATGACTGAGTGACTGAACTGAACTGAACTGAGGAGATGCAGGGGGGTTCTTTACCACTGAGCCACCAGGGAAGCCCCATCCTAGTGTGTATATGTCAGTTCCAATCTTCCAACTTATCCCTCCCTTCTCTTACCCTCATGGAACCATAAGTTTGTTTTTTACATCTGTAACTATTTCTGTTTTATAGATAAGTTCATTTTTACCCTTGTTTCTGGATTTCACATATAAGCAATATTATGTGATATTTCTCCTTCTCTGTCTGACTTACTTCACTTATTATGACAATCTCTAGGTCCAGCCATGTTGCTGCAAATAGCATTATGTCCTTCTCTTTTATGGTTGAGTAACACTCTATAGTGGGCTTCCCTGGTGGTTCTGTGGTAAAGCATCTGCTTGCCAATGCAGGAGACACAGATTCGATCCCTGGGTAGGGAAAATCCCCTGGAGGAGGACATGGCAACCTGTTTCAGTATTCTTGCCTGGAGAATCAATGGACAGAGGAACCTGGTGGGCAACAGTCCGTGGAGTTGCAGTCAGACATGACTGAAACAACTTAACACACACTCATGCATGCACTTTTTCAAATTATGGTTTTCTCTAAATACATAACCAAGAGTGGGATTTCTGGACTATATGGTAGCTCTATTTTTAGTTTTTTAAGGAACCTCCTTACTGCTCTCCATAGTGGCTGCACCAGTTTACATTTCCACCAACAGTGTAAGAGGAGGGTTCCCTTTCCTCCACACCCTCTCCAGCATTTATTGTTTGTAGATTTTCTTATGATGGCCCTTCTGAAAAGTGTGAGGTGATACCTCATTATAGTTTTCATTTTCATTTTTCTAGTAAGTAATGTTGAGCATCTTTTCATGTGCTTTTCAGCCATCTGTATGTCTTCTTTGGAGAAGTGTTTATTTAAATCTTCTGCCCATGCTTCGATTGGGCTGTTCATTTGTTTGTTTGCTTTTTATACTGAGCTGCATAAGCTGTTTGTATATCTGGGAGATTAATCTCTTGTCAATTGCTTCATTTGCAAATATTTTTTCCCATTCTGAGGGCTGTCTTTTCATCTTGTTTATGGTTTCCTTTGCTGTGCAAAAGCTTTTAAGTTTACTTAGGCCCTATTTGCTTATTTTTGCTTTTATTTTCATTACTCTAGGAGGAGAATCAAAAAAGATCTTGCTGTGATTTATGTCAAAGAACTCTCTGCCTACATTTCCCTCTAAGAGTTTTAATAGTATCTGATCTTACTTTTAGGTTTTTAATTCACTTTATTTTTGTGAGTGGTCATAGGGAAAGTTTGGATTTCATTTGTTTACATGCACCTGTACAGTTTTCCCAGCACCTGTTATTGAAGAGACTGTCTTTTCCCCATTGTATATTCTTGCCTCCTTTGATTAAGATACCATAGGTGCATGGGTTTATCTCTGTACTTTATATCCTGTTACACCGAAGAGTAGCTCCATAGTTCCATTGGCTATGCTTCTGTTTTTGTGCCAGTACCACACAGTTTTGATGACCAGAGCTTTGTGGTATAGTCTGAAGTCAAGGATTCTGATTCCTCCAGCTCCATTTTTCTTTCTCAAGATTTCTTTGGCTGTTCACGGTCTTTTGTGTCTCCATACAAATCATGACATTTTTGTGTTTACAAAAATCATGACATTTAAGATCTATGCCACAATAACACATTTTATACACATACCCACAAAAGACCAAACATGCACAGGGTTACAGCTTGCACTTTTATTTAATATACCTTTCATTTTAATTGTTAAACTTTCTAGCAAGCAATCCATTGGTAATTTAGAGATATGTGCAAAGAAACTTTTTTAAATATATATTTTTTAGAGTAGAACATACTCATCTCTATTCTGATCCTTTCAGACATGCTTTCACTACTTGTAAAACTTAACAGAAAACTGGGCACAGTGTGATGACATCTCCAAACTCTAATTTCTGCAAATCTACATCAGTTACAAGGGGATCAACTCAGTCAGAGCTACAAGTTTAAAACACTAGCTCCTTCCTTCCCTCTTTTTCAGGTGGATTCTGCCAGTTTTATTAAAGGAGGTCCTAAAATATAGTTACTTGATAAGCAGTGACAAAGTTTCAGTATATTGCATGGGAGAGTCCAGTGGGAAAAGTTTCTGAATACCCATATTTGCATGACTTATTTAAAATTGACCCACATTATTATTTTACAAAAGCGTAGTTTTCTCTTATTCAGGCCTCCTCCCTTTATAGTCTTATTCAACTTGACAATTATGAGTGTTATAATAATATAATATAATAAATAATGATCCTTCTCTGCTACCCCCTGTTGATAACAGTAAAGAACCCTTATATGAAGAACCTTTTATTTTCAGTTAGATGTGTCCATTAGATAAATAAATGTAAAGGTTTGAGTCCTCCTCACCTTCATATTAGCAAACATGTTAACTAAATTTGGATGGTAAACCACTGAATTTCATAAAAAATATATATGACATAAACGATCACTATAAATTTGCACCATTTTGTTTTCCTCTAAATAATAACTGAAGAAGAGAGCTGGCTCTGGGGGATGCTAATTGAGGTGGAAATGGGAGTGGGGAGCTTGTTTTCTGAACGCACAATTCCTAGGCTTGGTCAGCTTCAATTTCAACACTCAAAATGAATCCAGCAATCATGATCCTAAAATATAAATGCTCCATCCCGCAACCAGGATAGGAGTCAGGACTCCTTTCCCATTTCAATAATAACCTTTTCCTGGCACATATCAATAGGTACCAAAGCCAAGTTCTTTACAAGAAAATGAATATTAGGTCTCACTGCTTGAATAACAATTAAATTTGGATGGTTAACTACACTAGATATGACAGTCTGTTAGGGAATGTTCCATTAGAGAACTGAAGTATTTGGATATATTACAGTCACTGTAATAAATTCAAGTCAGTGCATTTGAAAGTCCTTTCTGTATGAAAATGCAGATATAATCTTAGAATTATCTTTGCCGAGACATGCATTTATAGACATGTCTAAATGTCAAAAATGTCTGCAGATAGACTAGATTTGGGGATGCAAAATAACTATGTTAGATGTCAAACTTAGAAAAAATATTTAGCAAACGTGTACCTATCTATCGGATTATTGTTAAATTCCCTACAAGTGGGAGAGTCAATTCCTAGGTAGATTGATAAGAAGTCCAGGGTCCCTGAGGAAGAGAAAGGAGTCTGGGGTTCTTGAGGAGGAGATAGGGGTCTGGGGTTCTCCAAGAGGAGGAAAGGACAAACTTTTTTTTCCTCTACATTCCTTAGTCTTAGTCACATAAAACAGTTTTTTTTTTTTCCTTTAAACCTGGAACTGATGATTACACAACTCAGTTTAAACACTTTACTAGGAATTATATAACAACAATGCATCCTGCTTGAGGTCAGTTTCTCCTTCCTGAAAACCTTTTGACTAACCCTGGTTTCTTAGGATGTATATTATGGGACTGGGTCTGGTAGAATCTTTCTATTGTTAAGTTCTAATTCTGTTATCCTAAAATGCAAATTGTGGGAGTGGGTCTGGTAAAATTTTTACAACCTCAAGACATTCTTTTAATTTACTGTAACAGCTAATTTAAAAAGTATATAACTTCCTTGCTAACACTAGCATGGGGGGCACTCTCTGATGTCTATGTCAGAAGCTTTCTCTATCCTTTTTTCACTCTAATAAAAGTGAAAAAAAAAAAAGTTACATAAAAGCTCTTGAGTGATCAAGCCTGGTCCCTGGTCTTCTTCAGAGATCACAAGTCCAACATCATTCACCATAAGCTATCACAAGTTATCACCATTTTAGGGATGAGGGAATTGAGGCTCAAAGTGTGTCCATAACTTAATAAAAATCATATGATACAACAGATGGTATTTTCCAAAGACGGTCACACCAATACCTCCACATGCTCTTCTATCAGACAACCTTGAGGTCAAGTCTATACCCTCTCTGCATTTTTCTGGGAAATGTGTTAACTGCTCTAACCAACAGTATGGTAGAAGTGATGCTGTATGGTTTCCTAGGTTACAAAGGCCATGCAGCTCCTACCTCATTCTCTTTGGATGACAGCTAGGTACCACATATGAATTTCCACCACTCTGAGACTGTCTCATTGGAGTGGTCACATGTAGATGACCCAGTAGACAGCCATAGCTGAGTTTTCAGGCAAGAGCCAACATCAACTGACGAGCATGTAAGTGTGCCATCTTAGACATCCAGCCCAGCTGAGATTTTAGACGACTGCAACAGCCAACATACAACTTCAACTGCATGACAGATCTCAAGTGAGAACTTCCCATCCAGACCCTACTTAAATTTCTGACCTACAAAATCATGAGCCAAATTATATTTTTTTTAAGCACTGAGGTTTAGGGCAATAACAACTGAGAAGCACAGCTAGTAAATCATAAAGCTAGGATTTGGAGCTAGTTGTGTCTGATCCACGGGTATTATTTTTCCCAATTATATATCCCCTGGGGTACATAATTCTCATTATTTTTCACATTCAGGACATGGGATTTCAGTGGAGAGAATGTATAGCTTTGAAATCACCTTTTCTTTAGTGAACTGAGTGGTCAGATGGGTAGGTCCAATAAATACTAAGGTGCAGCAAAGGTAAAAGAAAGAACAAGGTAGAATGCTGAGACTTAACATTCATTAAACCATTAAGCTGAACCAAAAGCATAAAAGGGATCTTTAAGGCAATGGAATCTAACTCAGTCCTTATGACTTAATGGTTAGTTAGGAGAGAAAAATGTACCAGAATAAAAGACCTTACCTTCTCCCCACTCCCTCAAAATATACTCTCTCTTCCAGAAATCAAATATGGCAAGCAATTGCAAAATAGACAGCTATTTCGATTTTAGCTTCACTACAACTCCCAGAAGGGAGGGGACGGTTAATGGATGCAGAATTCAAGTGGAGGCAAGCATCTTTCTTAAAGGTGAAGCAGAGCAATTGAATTTGTTCTTGTTTGTCAATCATCACCAAACAAGATATATTGAGCATCCATGGTGTACAAAGAACCCTGAGGTAGAAAAAGAAAAAAGAAACAGAACATAATTTCTATTCCCAGAGAGCTCTGGCAAGCTCTCTAGGGATAAGACAAGCATATGTGAAGTGATGACACAATTTACTTACTTTTTGCTTAAACACATGTACTTTTCACAAAGGACGAGAGGGCATCCTGACTGATATATAGAAATAATCTAACATTTGAAGGTCCAATGCAGACATTGTATTTACACCAAAACTGTAAGAGAAATTCTTTTTTTTTTATCTTCAATTCAGTTCAGTCACTCAGTCATGTCCGAATCTTTGCGATCCCATGAATCGCAGCACACCAGGCCTCCCTGTCCATCACCAACTCCCGGAGTTCACTCANCTGTGTATTCTGGCCATCTCTTCTTAATATCTTCTGCTTCTGTTAGGTCCATACCATTTCTGTCCTTTATCGAGCCCATCTTTGCATGAAATGTTCCCTTGGTATCTCTAATTTTCTTGAAGAGATCTCTAGTCTTTCCCATTCTGTTCTTTTCCTCTGTTTCTTACTTGCAAATAAAAGGACACAATTAAAGCAGTTAGGTGATTTGCTCAAAGTTACCCAACACAGCTGAGGTTTTTTTGGCGCCTGTCAATGTAGACTCACACATTCTATTCATTGTGCAATGAAGGTGAAGAAGAACGAAGAATAATAGTGGACACTGAACACTAGACTCAGGATGGCTCTTGAAATGCAGAAGTAAAAGGAATTAACAACAAACCAAAAGGAGTAAGGCAACCACATTCATCCACCTGTGTGTTCTTCCTGTATCACTTGACTTTCTGTAACCTCTAGTTTTTTTCCTGCCTTTGAGTTGAGCTAGGTTTCCCGCTTACCCTGCTAATTCCTAAGAGCAACTTTAAATGTGCTACCTTTCTGGCATCTAATGTGCCTCCAAGTAACATATGTATAAATCAAATCAAGTGCAAAGGAATTCATAAAGGAATTTGTCTTAATTCCTTGATGAGCGCTAAGCCTAAAGAGTCTACTTCATATTCACTTACATCTATGCTTTACAACTGTTCCCCCACCCCGCATTAGACATGTTCATTTGATTGTTAAGAAACCTAGATAACCATGCTAAGAGTTTAAAGAGAAAACCGTGCCTGAACCTGAACTTGTCAGGGATATTTTTTGTGACTAAGCAGGGCTTGAGCACAACATTAAAAATGGTAGAGTGATAAATATGCAATAAATATGGAGAGGATGATGTAAGGGAAAGTATATAGGTGTGGGCTGGTAGGGGAAGAAAATTAAGTTGTATAACATTGTAATAAAATTTGTTTCTAGTAATCTTTTAAAAGGATGGAATGACAGATTACCATGAAAGGTGGGAAGAATATAATTTCAGAGCAGGGTTGAGGGTACAAATATCACAATGCTTGATTACGCTTTCAATAAAATGCTATTTTTCCTAAAATTCAAAATAAAAGATAAACTTATATCAGGCACCTATCTTGCCACAGGCATTTTGCTGTGTCCCTGTATGTAATACACATTGACAATTAACAGAGTTTGCATAGAAATGCTAAAGCCAGAGACTCCATTGTGGACTTACTTTCAGAGCAGGTTTGATCCTGTTTTTGAAGCTCAGAGGTCTTTCCCAGTGCATGATAGATGATGGAAAACCAGCAGAGAAGTCTTTTATTTATTTATTTATTTGCCTGCACCAGGTCTTGGTTGTGGCATGTTGGATCTCGAGTTGAGGCATGCAAACTTTTAGTTGCAGGCATGTCAGATCTAGTTCTCTGACCAGGGATCGAACCTGGGACCCCTGCATTGGGACCACAGAGTCTTAGCCACTGGACCACCAGGAAAGTACAGGAAAATTGTCTTGGAAAGACAATTGTGTATTGAAAACATTCTCTCATGCAATGACATCTGGGACAGTTACCTTAATGGCCACCTTCCACTCTCATGTAGTACTTAGTACTTTTTGGAAATATTTTCTACACTTTTAAAAATAATATTATTGGGACTTTATTTTAGCTATCTTTCAAAGGCATTGGAGGAAAGGGCCTAGATGTTTATGACCTTTAATTTATTTTTTAAGGAAAATACTCTCTAGCTATGTTGATTATAAGGTACTTTTATTTTTCTTTTCAGTTCTCCATTCTAGTCTACCCTTTGGTATCAAATTGATGATGGTCAATATTAGTTAAGCAAAAATCTGTCCTATTTCCCGATATTTGCCTTTTCACCATATTTTCATTTATATATATACATATATATTAGCATAAAATATATTTTATATTATATAGCTTATAAATATATATTAGCATATATATATATATATATATATATATATATATATATTTTAGCATAAAAGCACAGCTCTGGAGCCAAACTGCCTCAGTTAAATTCTTGGCTATGTCACTTACTTCATCACAATAGATCCATAGCATCTCTGTGCTTCAGTTTCCTTATTGGTAAAGATGTGGATAAGTGTGTTCTCTCATAAATTCATTTAAATGACTAAAGAGGGTAATATTTATAAAGGGCTTTGGGAAGTTTCTGACACAGCATAATTTCTTTATACATATTAGCAATTTTAAGTATTAGAATACCATATCCAAGAGAGCAGGAAATTTTATCTGTATTGCTCACTGTTGCATCTTTAGTAGCTAAATAGTGCCTACCACATAACAGATATTCAATAAATAATCATTGAATAAGTATATAACTTCATTTGCCTATTTTTATAATAGCAAGGGAGACTGTGCTAGGATTCTATTATTCCAGAAGAATATAAATAAAAACTTAACTAAAGAGAAAATAAATTCTGCAGCTAATTGAAAAATTAAACTTGGACTTAATGAATCCTATCCGTGAAGTGGCTCTAAGAGTCCAGAGAATTTCAGGATGAGTTAGAGTAATATATGTAGTTGTAGCAAAGACTTATTAAGCATTTACTATAAACCAGGCAGTTGATAAGCATTATCTTATTGAACGCTAGTGTGTCCTTATAGAATAAGCTGATTTTTATCCTGACTTTACATATGAGAATTTTGAAGCTCATAAAAGCTAATTAACTTGCCCGAGATTGTATACAGCTAACAAGTGGTAGAGTCTGGTATGCAGCATAAGGATCTCAGAACCCAGTTATTCAGTTGCTCAGTCGTGTCCAACTCTTTGTGATGCCATGGATGCAGCACTCCAGGTTTCCCTGTCCTTCACCATCTCCCAGGGTTTGCTCAAACTCATGTCCATCGAGTCAGTGATGCCATCCAACCATCTCATCCTCTGTCGTCCCCTTCTCTGCCTTCAATCTTTCCCAGCATCAGGGTCTTTCCCAGTGAGTCAGTTCTTCGCATCGGGTAGCCAAAGAACTGGAGTTTCAGCTTCAGTATCAGTCCTTTCAATGAGTGTTCAGGGTTGATTGCCTTTAGGACTGACTGGCTTTATCTCCTTGTTGTCCAAGGAACTCTTAAGAGTCTTCTCTAGCACCAAAGTTCGAAAGCAACAGTTCTTTGGTGCTCAGCCTTCTTATGTTTCAACTCTCATACCTGTACATGACTACTAGAAAACCCATAGTTTTGACTATATGGACCTTTGTCAGACTCCAGAGCACAAGTTTTTAACCACTTAACTATGTGCTATTATATTTATTCAATAATCAATGTGTGGGGAATCTAAAATATGATGTCACGCTCTATTTTGAGAAAAATGTGCAGAGAAAAACATGGTGGAGGAACAGTTCCAAGGTAAAAAGAGCAGAGCTGCAATGGGACAATTAAAAGAGAGAGTGAGCACCTTAGTAACTAATATAAAGAGATGTCTACACCAAAGAGAATGATGAATATTGAGATATTCCCACAAAAGCTGGACTATAAAGCCAGCGATTAGGGACAGAGGGAAAAAGTGGTCAGTCATAGGTCTGAAAACAAACAGCAAGGTGTCCCTGAGTGAATCCCGTGCCCTTTCTCTGGCTTTTCCTTTCCCCTCTGGCTTGTTATCTATGAAAGGATGCCAGGAGCCCACAGGATGCTAGCCTGCCCTCTACACAGAGCACACTCTGTTCACGATTCCTAATCCTGCGTATACTGCAATCTCTTACTATGATACATCATTATAGTGTGTTTAAATATTGAGGCAGGAAATAGATGGGTCTCAGGCTAAGCAGCCAGAGGCCATCCCCTGTGGACAGATACTCCAACGTAGCAGGAACGAGATAAGAGCTGAGCCCTGCTCAGATAAGAGACCATTTATTTCTCATTTTTGAAGTCAAGGAGACCTTCCTGATTACACTTGCACAGAAAGACTTCTTGGAGGTCAAAAGGAGGGGGGCGCCAACCCATCGTAAGAGATGTCTTGGATGCAGACAGGTGTTATGAAAGAAAAGAAAACTCCTTAAGTATATCCAAGGTTACATGAAAGTTAACGTCATTAGCTCTCAAACTTTATTGGAAGTCTGGACTTTTTAAAGCTTATTAAAACACAAAACTACATGCTTCAACATGGTTAAACCTTGAAAACGTTATGCTAAGTAAAAGAAACTGGGCACAAAAGGTCACATATGCTATGATTCCATTTATATGAATAGTCCATAATAGGAACACTCACACAGACAGAAAGCAATTGGGTTGTTTCTAGGGGCTGTGGGCAAGAGGGACGCTGGGAAAGGTTACAGGGTTTCTTTCTGGGCTGATGAAAATATTCTGGGATAAACTGGTGATGATGGTTGTGCAACACTGTGAATGTGCCAAGATCCAATCAACTGTGCACTTTAAAATGGTTAATATGGTGAGCTTTATTTTACGTGAATTTTACCTCAATTTTTAAAAGACACAAAAATATTATTAACAGGATCTTTGGCCCACAGAAATCCTTTTTAACTTCAATTCCAAAGCCTCAGGACATTCATCTGAAATCAAACTACTCTGAAAGTTACCAACATTTACTCTTTTAGAGATCAAGAAATGGAAGTGGAGGAAACTGAACAGTTTGCTTCTAAAATAAGAGGTCAACATCTTCTAATGAAACAATTACAATAAAGAAAGAAACCCTGGACTACTTTTTCCCAGATTGCTTCCAGCAGAACTGCTCTAAGACATAGTATGTCTTCATTTTCATAAAATATTGAAAAATACTTTAAGAACACTAATTTTAGATGACACAGTGTTAAATTCCTGAGTAGTTATTAATGCCCATAAAATAGCCAATATTTATTTACAGCAAGTAAAACCAAGAAAAGGAATTTGTTACTTAAAATACTTTTCCAAAAACTTTATCATTATTTACTCACTTCAAATAGATTGGTCTTCCCTCTACTTCTATATAAATCAAGCTCTTGCCAATTTTTTTCTAACTCTCCTTCCATCCTTCCATCCATTCGACTCTTTAAAGTACTTTGCAATGCCCTGCCCTTACTCTGAGCACCTCAGTGTGTCTTCCCCATGTCTAAGTAAGACCATAGGGTAAGGCAGCAAAAGAAGCCAAGAAAAGATGAAGCTCATAAAGTAGAGAGATAAGGTAAAGGATAGGAAATGTGTTGGAGATTATGAGGCTCACGTTCAGAGCTTGTCGGCTAAAGAAAGCCAGCTGTACAGCATTGTTAGTCAATGTCCACTTGCAGGCTGCCGTTCCTAAATGGTGTCAAGGTGTGGGTTAAGGTAGTAAGCTTGGGTTCAGACACTCCTGGGTTTGAATCCAACTCTTTATGAGCATGGTCAGGTTTTCATCTACTTTGAGTCTCAGTTAACTCATATATAAAATAGGATTAACAATATTTCCTGAAATTATCATAGTGAGTAAATAAGATTATGTTAGCAAATCACTTAGCACTGAGTAGAGTTCAAATTAAACTTTGAGTATAACCAATAGTAAAGTGAACCCCATTTCACTACTATCATCATCATGGACCTTACTTATCTACCAACATTGTTCAAGGACATATTAGATTGTTTGGCTTTTATATTAATATCTATTATATTGAGCATTCAACAAACATTCCAATGGCTTTTTTGGCCATTTATAAAGTTTATTTCCCCCTATCCTAACCACTCATTTCTTATTTACTTAAAGAACTGTTACATTTATCCCCTCTCGATCTCATATAGCATCACTCCTTGCCCCTTTTTGTGACCATTCAATATTCTACCCTTTGCTATTAAGCAGACTGATTTCAAGGGCTTCTCCCATGACTCAGCAGGTAAAGAATCAGCCTGCAATGTAGGAGACACAGGAGATGCAGGTTAGATCCCTGGGCCAGGAAGATCCCCTAGAGAAGGACATGGTAATCCACTTGAGTATTCTTGCCTAAAAAATCCCTCGGACAGAGGAGCCTGGTGGGTTACAGGCCATAGGGTCGCAGAGTCAGACACGACCGAGCACAGCACAGCACAGACTGATCTCAACTTGGTTCAGTTCAGTTCAGTTCAGTAGCTCAGTCGTGTCCGACTCTTCATGACCCCATGGACCACAGCACGCCAGGCCTCCCTGTCCATCACCAACGCCCAGAGTTCACTCAAACTCATGTCCATTGAGTCAGTGATGCCATCCAATCATCTCATCCTCTGTTGTCCCCTTCTCCCCCCGCCCTCAATCTTTCCCAGCATCAGGGTCTTTTCCAATGAGTCAGCTCTTCACATCAAGTGGCCAAAGTATTGGAGTTTCAGCTTCAACATCAGTCCTTCCAATGGTTGCTGCACTGCAATTCCAGACCGTATTAATGAGCCAAATATTAGTCAACTGAATAACTGAAGAGGACAGTCTTTCCACTTCCATTTGCCTTTTAGAAGAGACTAATAAATTGATTCACAGCCCATGGCTCAGGGATGAATCCAAAGTCTCTTCCCAGCAGGCAAGGCATGTGCCCTGTGTGTAACAGCTTCTCTTTGTGCTATACCTTCAAGCACAGTATTGTGCTAAACAGCAAGCAATGCAATAAAAACGGGACAATTTGGCTTCCCCCTGTGCACTGCGACATGGGAATAGGAAAAATAAAGAAAAAAATTCTGATTTTTTTTCATCAGTGAAATGGAGACACTAACTAAAAAAAAAAAAAAAAACAGCTGGGGTAGAGGAAAGGTCTGGGAGATGATCTTTCCATTTCTCCTTTGCTAAAGAGAAACCCCAGTTATTCTCTGACTTGGTTTCTGATGTTTTGCCAATACCATCAGATTCTCTGAAACGAAGAAAAGAGACACTGACAGCTGTGCCCAGCACAGAAACCACCAAACTGTATAGCCTATCACATGGCATCAAGCCAAAGAAAAATATCAAAAAGCCCCGAACACAACTCACATGTATCAGAGTTTTTAAGAGAAACAGAGGGCAGGGCATGTGGGAGCACCATGGGCTCTGCAATACATTTTTTGTCTCCAAAAACATGAGAGTCACAGGATTTCCATGAATGCACTGGAAGAATTGATCCAGCAAAAGAGTATATCACTATGCCTGGTATCAGATGAGGTTCAGGGGAAAAAAGAAAATAATGCTTTTCAGGTAATTTCTGCACAGTGCTTCTCAATATCTAGCATTCAAATGATCTTCATGCTAACCTTCTGAGTCAGGGAGCACTTTTTAGTATATAGAAACCAATTTCAAATTCGCTTACACAATAAAGAGAAAGTATTAGCTGATCTGGGTTCATGAATATTAGATACCCTAGTGGACCCTCCCGTCACATTTACAGGGTTTTCTCCTCAGACAGCAGTCCTCCTCTTGGAAGGTGAGGTTGATTAAAAGAGAAGGAAAATCTTGGGCTTTTCCCATTGTCGGTTCCTTCCATTTGATTGTTGTGAGCAAACAATCACCATTTCTCACATGCGTCCTCAAAATTTCATATCTCCACAATGGCCAACCAAGTGTTAAAGATCCCTGCTGAAAGAGAAGGTGGAGAAGAAAGGTGAAAAGGTGATAGAAGAAAGAGATCATGGATGAAGTGAGAAAATACATGAATGCTCCGGTTTCTCTGTAAACATGACAATAGATTAGATTCCATTACTCAACAAGTATACTTTCATCTGTACTGTTTCAGATGGTAGCCACCAGCTATATGGGCTCATTTCAATTTATGTGAAAATTAAGCAAAATGTAAAATTTAGTTCCTCAGTTGCACAAGTCACATTCCAAGAGGACAACAGCCACATGTGGCCAGTGGCTACCTTACTAGACAACATGAATATAGAATATTTCCACCATCACAGAAGGTTCAACTGGATAGTGATCTATATTCTTAAGACTTAGTTTGGCAAGCAAAATAATGAGAGCTACTATTCATACCAGAAAAAATATAGAATTCAGAAGTGAAAAGCAAAAGGAGAAAGTAAACTTTCTGATGGGAGAGGGTAGGGAATACTGCACCAAGAGGGTCTTAAGGACAGGAAACAGATCAGCTTTTCATGGATAAATCTTTCTACACTAGAAAGAAGTGTGAGATAAGGTTAGAACTGGGGAGTGAGGAAATGGGATCTGTAACACAGGTCCAGGAGACACAGAGTCAAAGTTTAATCTCAGACTTGGGAGTCAGAGATATGCCACTCAAGGTGAGGGTTTGTCATCTGCCTAAAAAATGTTTGGTTTTTTTTTAATGGAACTGAAATAAAATATACTGTAAATTGGCTAATTGATCAGGTTGCTCTATCAGCTTCATTTCTGAATTAAGTGCCAAAGAATGCATTTTCTCTTAAATTTCTTAATTTGAGTAGGCAGACAGTTCACAGATACTATCGTGATCTTACCCTGGCTTGCTTACTAAGATGGAAATGATAAAATATTTTTTATATCCTATCTTTAGCGTGAAATGTGACACCAGATGTCACTAAGTGTACATAACCTGAAATTTTAGTAAATCTAAATCTCTGTGATCCGAAGTGAAATTTGTTCTCTCTAACCTTCCAGACAGATTAGTACATTGACCTGGTATCAGAAAGTCCTATGATTCTTGAAACACCAACTAAAAATGAGGATGAAAGTCAATATTTTCACTCTTTTTTGCAACTATGGAATGACCTATAAAAGAAAGTGGAGGATATCCTTAACTTTAAAAGATAAATGTTTCCAATGTCCTTGACAGACATCTTTAAATGTCAATGTTTAAAATGAATACATTTTTATTTCTACAATAATATACTCATTATGGAGAAAAACAAAATATAGAAAAAACAAGGTAGAATTGGGATAAATATTTGAACGTATTTGTACAACTTATATATGAATACAATCCCTATTGACATTTTGATGTTTGGTGGTTTTTGTTGGTTGCTAATTGTAGCTTTAACAAGTGTGTTTTGTGATACATTTAGAGTTAGGATTATTTTTAAAAGCTGTCAATATAAAAAACTTTGTTTATAACATTTTGCATAATAAAATTTACCTAGCCATTCTCCTTATATTGTTTTTAACTTTTGGATCATCATAAATACAACAAATATTTTTGGACATTACTACACATAGGGTTGAAATTTTAGTGATTTTGTGTTCATGCACTGATGTTAGATCCCAGTATTGAATACATGAATCTCTGGTTTCCCATCTGTGGGATCTTGGAAAGCTGCTAAAACTCTCTGTACCTCAGTTTCCTTATTTGTAAGACTGAATTCATTCTGTGTGAAGAATTAAAAAGAAATAATAGCTCATTCTCTTAATAAATAATATTCTCTCCATAAGATAGATTCCCAGAACTGAAATTACTGGATCAAAGCTACAAAATGTTGCAAGTCTATTATGAAGTCTTGCCAAGCTATGCGGAGGGAGGAAGGGGGGGGTTCAGGATGGGGAACACGTGTATACCTATGGCGGATACATGTTGATGTATGGCAAAACCAATACAATATTGTAAAGTAATTAACCTCCAATTAAAATAAATAAATTCATATTTAAAAACCAAAGACTTATGCCAATGGTTATATCACCAGTCGTTTCTAAACATGCCTATTCGCTACTCGGTCATCAGCCCTAATTTTAAGTAAGTAATCAGGCAAACAACAGATTTTCTTCAGCCAAAATAGAAAATAAAGTTCTACCATAAAAAAAAGTCAAACTTAGCATCTTGCTCTAAAACACCTGGAAGGAAACAATCAGGGCATCTATTCTTTAATATTTGCTCTCATTTCTCAGAGGCCTTTATTTTTAATGACATTCTCAGTGGGAAAACAATGTCCTGCCAGCAAATGGAATATTGCTATTTGTAAGTAAAAGTAACAGTATTCAGGGGACTTAGAAGGGATGAATGGAAATGATAAACATCAAATGATAATAAGAGGCTCATCTTTCTCCTGTGTCGCAGCTAAATAAAGCTTTACTGTAGATCCCAGTTGAGGAAATGTGCTGGCAGGTTTTGACTATCCAGAATTTCTATCACATTTCCCAAGGTTAAATACGCTGCCTTGAGGCAGCTGCTCAAAATGATAAAGGGGACACTGTAGGACAGTGGTGCTCTTTGTAATGTTAATAACCCTTGGTTCTGATATCTGATGCAACTCTGGGGAAATCTGCCAGTTCCAGACAGTTTAAAATCTAACTCAGTTAAGTGCACATTATTGCAAAGAGTTTTTTTTTTTAATTTGGCAAGAGCAGGGAGATAACTTGAGCATTCCACATATTTAGACACTTTCTTTATTTATATCACTGAACTGAAATTCCACAGGATAACATGTTGTGATATAAAATTAATGTGTTTTTTCCTACAAAAGCAGATGGTATTTTATTTCAGAATTCACATATATTTATGTGCTTATTGAATTCATTTTTATGGTATAAAGCTAACCAGGGTAGTGATCTTTTATCATACTTTTCACTTATTTATTTTTTTAAGATTTATGCCCCATCTGGCTTCAAAGGGGCATGAGAACATCTGCAGATGAGTGCATAGGTAAAGCAAGACATAAAGCCGACGTTAAGTTTAACTGAAAAGAGCAGGAGGAACGAGCACATTCAGAACCAGAATTAATGCAAGTACTACTCTGGGTAAAAAAATCGAGTCTTCTATATTTTCTCATTGCTAATTTTTAAAAATGTATATATGTGTATATACATATAGAATCAGTGTAATAAATCACTGGCCATTCCCGTGTTTTTAAATAGGAAGCATAAGGTAATCCTACCTAAAGAAGAATTAAATGCGATGGAGATCTAGGGTATCATAGGAACCAAGAAGAAGAGAGGCAAAGAAAAGGAGAAAGACGCCACGAGAAAGGGTTCTAAAGGAACCGTTATGGGGATGACCTGCACTGTGACTGGTTGAAAAAGGCAATAATGAATGAAATGAAGTCATTCTCATGTGATAAGTTTTGGCAAATACAGAGGGCTTCCCAAGTGGTGCTAGTGGTAAAGAACCTGCCTGTCAATGCAGGAGACTAAGAGACATGGGTTCAATCCCTGGGTTGGGAAGATCCCCTGGAGGAGAGCATGGTAACCCACTCCAGTATTTTTGCCTGGAGAATCCCATGGACAGAGGAGCCTGGCAGGCTACAGTCCATGGGGTCACAAAGAGTCAGACTCTACTGAAGCAACTTAGCAAGTGTTAATCAAACATTGGAAGTAAATAAAAATGGGTACTTTCACATGTTATCATCTTAACACAGTGATGGACTTGGACTTCTTTTTGAAGACATTAAGTTAACCAAGTAATAATATGCTTAACCACCACTCTAAAGAAGGCATTTTTGCATTATTCAATTCACTATCACATTAGTTAATAAGTGTTGAAGACAAGAAAAACATCATAATACATCATAATTTATATTCTGATGGTCTAACATTTAGGATAGAGTCTGGAGAAAGCTGGAGAAGTTGACTTAAAAAAATAACAATATTGACATTCTCAAATATCAACTCCCTTAGTAAACAATAGGGTAATTTTCTCCTTCAGACAATAGAACCACATACCAGAGGCTCGTGCATTCAATTATTAATACATGGGAAGCATTTCTCTATTCTGTATATATCCTAAGTCATGGCTGCCATCTGTTTGTGACCCCACCACCTGTGCATATGGGCAGTGTTCCATTTTCCCTTTTAAACTACAGTCATTCTAGCCATTTCGGTTATGTTTCCAGTAGTCCAATAAAATGACATTAGAAGATTTCAAGCATGAATTGCTACTGATGCAGAAAGAAAGATGTTAAAATTAGAATACTTGTGATCCAGCAACAGCAAAACTACAAGCCGTATTTTAAAAGTCAGTCAGAGCTGGGAGGTAACATGAAGTTAACCTGGCTGTGTTCATCCCTCTTGCATGGGCCACTGGAGTGGGAGAGGGACTTGCTGAAGGTCATGAAAGAACAACGAAAGAGGAATGCTGGATGTACATCGGAGTTAGGCATCCCATCTGCCGGTTAGCCTAACCTTTGGGTTCTGCCTTTCCCCATCTCTAGGATTCTCTCAGGGATAAAAGGCTACACCAAAGCCTTTGACTGTGTGGATCACAATAAACTGGAAAATTCTGAAAGAGATGGGAATATCAGACCACCTGACCTGCCTCCTGGGAAATCTGTATGCAGGCTGAGAAACAACAGTTAGAACCGGACATGGAACAACAGACTTATTCCAAACTGGGAAAGGAGTACATCAAAGCTGTATATTAACAGCTGCTTAATTAACATATGCAGAGTACATCATGCAAAATGCCAAGCTGGAATCAAGATTGCTGGGAGAAATATCAATAACCTCAAATGCGCAGATGACACCACCCATATGGCAGAAAGTGAAGAGGAACTAAAAAGCCTCTTGATGAAAGTGAAAGAGGAGAGTGAAAAAGTTGGCTTAAAGCTCAACATTCAGAAAACTAAGATCATGGCATCCTGTCCCATCACTTCATGGGAAATAGATGGGGAAACAATGGAAACAGTGACAGACTTTATTTTCTTGAGATCCAAAATCATTGCAGATGGTGACTGCAGCCATGAAATTAAAAGACACTTGCTCCTTGGAAGAAAAGCTATGACCAACCTAGGCAGCATATTAAACAGCAGAGAAATTACTTTGCCAACAAAGGTCCATCTAGCCAAGGCTATGATTTTTCCAGTGGTCATGTATGGATGTGAGAGTTGGACTGTAAAGAAGGCTGAGTGCCAAAGAATTGATGCTTTTGAACTGTGGTGTCAGAGAAGATTCTTGAGAGTCCCCTTGGACATCAAATAAATCAAACCAGTCCATCCTAAAGAAAATCAATCCTGAATATTCACTGAAGGGACCGATACTGAAGCTGAAGCTCCAATACTTTGGCCACCTGGTATGAAGAAATGGCTCACTGGAAAAGACCTTGATGCTGAAGCAACTTAGCAGCAGCAGCAGCTAGGAAAGACTGAGGTGAGGAGAAGGGGACAACAGAGAATGAGATGACTGGATGGCCTCACCAACTAGATGGATATTAGTTTGAGCAAGCTCTGGGAGTTGGTGATGGACAGGGAAGCCTGGCATGCTGCAGTCCATGGGGCTGAAACTAAACTGAACTGAACTGATATAAGGTTGAGATTTACAAAACTCCTGATTATCTTTTTCCCATAACGTTAGAGAATACTAAATATGGGATGGATCAGGCAATCCATGCTCATATTCTGAATGACTCTAAAGACTTCTTTCTTAGCTTCAGCTGTACACACTGGGAAAGGAGCTGTTGTACAAGCTGCCTTATTTCGGAAGTGATCACGGGAAGTGTGGCACTAGCGGTTAAGAACCCACTTGCAAATGCGGGAAACATAAGAGACGCCGGATCAGTCCCTGGGTCAGGAAGATCCCCTGGAGGATGGTATGGCAACCCACTCCAGTATTCCTGAATGGAGAATTGCATGGACAGAGGAGTCCGCAAGGCTACAGTCCACAGGCTCACAAAGAGTCAGACATGACTGAAGTGACTTAGCATGCATGGGAAGCAGGCATCAGGACAAGAAAGAATGAAATAAAAGAGAAAGGCATTTTTCCTTGTGAAAAAGTGCACTATCAAGTTGGCTATGATGATACCACTGGACCCTTTGGATAGTGTATTCCCTGGAGATATGAAAGAAAAAGTATCCATTGACTCCTGCTCTCTTATTTTGAGTCATCTATGGGCTTTTAGTACTTTTCCCAATACCACATCCGCCCAACAACTCCTACAGATATCCTCTGCTATGGAGAAGGACTGGGAGAAAATAATAGCTAAGAACTAGAGAATTAAGTAATAAAGGAATTAATTAAGAATGATAGAGATATATAGGAAAATATTCCAGATGTACACATTACCTAATTTAATACTCAGATATGTATTACGTCAATTTACTGATGAAATAATTCACATCTTGACATTTCAAAGGGATTTCTCATGACCACAAGGTCAATAGGTGATGAAATAATCATTTTATTATTAAATTGGTAAAGTCAATGATCAGTTTCTTCATTGATTCGTGAAAAATACTATAAAATCTTAAACACACACTCTCTACCTTTCCCTGCTACAGTCTTACTGATAATTAGTGTCATTTTTCCCCAGTGTTTTTAGATAAGTATTCTTGTTTTATTTAACATAGCTTTTCTCATCCTATTACCTATGAAAGGGGCTAGTAATAATGATAGTAATAAATAACATTAATTGAGCTTTTGTTAGATCCAGACAATGTTCTAACTTAAGCTATTTACACGCATTGACTGATTTCATATTTTAATTTTCACTGCAACTCTATATAATTTTACTTTTTTTTCATTATATTTCTTTTATATATTAGAAAACTGAAGCACAAAGGAGTTAAATGATCTGCCCAAGATTAGCCAGGAGGCCTGATTCTAAAGTAGTACCTTACCCACTGCCCTGCCCTGCCAGCCTCATAGTATGCCTGTCTGTACCATTCAAAGCAATCCAGCCATGAGAAGTTCAGTCAGAGATGGGGGAAAAGTTATGGTGTTTTCTGGCTGAATTCCTGTCCAAAACTATTTAATTCTTACCTCTGCATGAGTATAAATTAATTCTGGAAGCAGAAACTTCCAGCACTATTTTTTGAGCTCCTGTTATGTGCTAAGTGTTTTAATACAATACCTCATTTCATCTTCTCAGCAGTGTTAGCAGGCAGGATTTAGTTAAGGGATAAAGTCTGAGGCTCAGAGATATTCAGCAACTTACCAAAGGTCACAAAGTTGCAGTGACAGATATTACTAAATTAAAATTCTGGCTGAGACTTCAAAGCCCATGCTTTTTACACAATTCAGTCATGCCCTCTGTAGTCCAAATATGTAAAAATATTTGTGGGAAGGATGGCTTTACACAAACATCAAACATGGAGTCAGATTCTGCAAAGTACAGTGATTTGGGGTGGGTTTTTTTTTTTTTTCGGTCTTTCCAATCATATCTAGCAGTTTCTAAAAGGATTTTTTTTTTCAGTGACAGTTTTGACCAAAAGCTACACAAAGAGTCAGACACAACTTAGCAACTAAACAACAACAACCTACATATCAACAACCTATGTATCAAATCATGTATCAGTTCATCATGTTGGGCACCTAAAAACTAACACAACACTGTATGCCAATTACATCTCAATTTTTAAAGCTACCTGTACAAATACATGCAATGGTATTTACACAATTTTATTTTCATTAATTTAAATACCACTCCCTCAAAAGGTGATTCAGTTTGTTTCTTGGCCAGTCTACATATCTAGAACATCTTCTCAGTGTTCCCACTGAAGGCTGAGGAAAGTAATATTCAAGGACTGAAGAGACTTTCCAGGAGGGACAGACAGAAATTAAACTGATACTGATAAGACCAGGAGTCAAGTGGAATAGGGAAAACCGGTGGGAGATGGTGACTTTTTTCCCTGAACAAAAGTATAGGAAGGAGTCTGTGGACCTGCATACAAAAAATGAGGTTATCAATGCCACTTACATCATAGGTTCAATATGAAAATTAAATAAGCAAACTTATCATAAGGCTATAAAAAATTGTGGGGCAATGGCAAGTGAGATGAGAGGTGGGCAGGGTTCTAATTATGATCAGGGTGATGGTGATGATGACGGTGATAACGATGGCAACACTGATGACCGTGACAGTGATGACAGAGGTTAAAGAACTCGAAAATTTACGGAGCATCTGCTGACGTAAGTGCTGCGTGGCTTCAGTTCAGTTCAGTCACTCAGTAGTGCCCGATTCTGTAACCCCATCATCATCACCATCACTTGATCATAATTAGAACCCAGCCCACGTCCCATCTCACTTTCCATTGCCCCAGAATTTTTCATACTCTTACAATATGACATCATTTCTACTGTGAGCAAAAATTGGTGGAAATATCATAAACTTGGCAGACTTTGGTAAAGTTACATAAATTCTAATGATGAAACTATTATTTCTTCATATAATATTGAAATCTGCAAAGTACTTGTACAGGTTGACACATAGTAAATGTGTAATAAATGGTTCCTTAAGGTAACATAATAATACAAGGTGACACAGAGTTTATCCAGTTTATCATTCAGTCATGTCTGACTCTTTGCGACCCCATGGATTGTAGCCCATCAGGCTCCTCTGTCCACAGAATTCTCCAGGTGAAAATATTGGAGTAGGTACCTGTTCTCTTCTCCAGGAGAATCTTCCCGACCCAGGGACTGAACCCAAGTCTCCTGTATTGCAGGCAGATTCTTTACTGTCTGAGCCACCAGGGATGCCCTTATCAAGTGGTGTCCCATCTATAAATACGTGGCACTGTGAAACTAGGATAATTCGAGGAGAGTTTAACAAAGACGATATTTTAAAACATAAAAAAGAAGATATAGAACCTATGGAAGATATGACAGTACCCTATGATCAAAACAGGGTAAAAAGAAGGGAAGTTTTGCTCAAAATGGACAAGGTTGTATGCTGAGAGCCATTCTATGGTAGCTGAGAACTTCAGTTACAAGAGAGAACAAGCCTGCAGTGAGTCACAGTGACAACCTGGGAGCTTATGCACCCCAAGCTCCCTCTCCACCCTCCTTCTTTCCGTGTATATAGTCTACATGTCATCCTCTTATGGCACAAGACAAGAAGGAAAAGAAAAGAAAGTGGATCTGGAGAGGTAAGCAGAAAATGTTTCACTGAGGGTGTATTTAAGCAGGTTATGTAGAGAAACATACAAATATATACATGCTTACTAGCAATTTAGGCATAAAGTTTTTTCTGTTACATCAAACGTGACAACAGTTTTCCTTTAGCTTAACAGTCAAATAATGAGTCTGTATATTTACTTTTCTTATTGGTAATACCTTGATGGCAAGGGCCGAATTCCATTTTGTATCTCAGTCCTCACTTTCATTCAATATGTACTAGCTCAGTATACTTACCTCATGAATGCTTAATGTACTGCATTGAGTGAAATGTTTGTTGGAGGCTACACTTTTATTGGGCTTCCCTGGTGTCAGAGTAAAGACTCTGTCTGCAATGCGGGAGACCTGGGTTCGATCCATTCGTTGGGAAGATCCGCTGGAGAAGGGAAAGGCTTCCCACTTCAGCCTTCTTGCCTGGAGGATTTCATGGACAGAGGAGCCTGGCAGGCTGCACTTCCATTAAATAAGTAATCTCACTTAGATAGGATTTTGACTTTACATCTGAAAATAATTTTGTAGGAAAGAGTAAAGTTTTTAGTCAAGGTCACAGAGCCAAAGAGCCATAATAATGTAAAAGAGCCAGGTCTCATTTTCTGAACCTGTCCTTTTCTAATATGCCGTTCTCTACATACAAATTCTCTTTACACATGCACTTGACAACTTCATCCATTCAGCACCCTGGACAGTGCTTGGAACATGGAAACAGAAACAGTTTTTCTTTTATTTATTTTGCCTTTCACAGTTGTGTTCTCTGATCCTAAAACAGTACTAAGAATACAGTGGGTGCTCTATAATGGTTTGTAGAAGCAGTAAAATAATGAGGAGAGAGAGAAGAAAGAAGATTTTTCCCAAGCAAACAGTATATTAGTTTTTGCTAATCATGAATCTTTTCTCTTAGGTACCTTCTGGATACCCTGCACATATAGACGGAAAGTTCATTGCATTGGCAACCATGTATTTGGGCAACATTAAGTGCTAGGGATATTCTCTATCAGACAATTTCTTGGTGATAGAAAAGGAAAGGAAATCACAAGTAGAATTTTCTGTAAAAAGACCAGTCATTTTTCTGTGTTCTCCTTTCATGCCATTAAAATACCATTCCCTTTTTAAATACCAAAAAAGTATTTCACGTAAGGGCTCATTCTGGGCTAATCTCTGAATCTATGGGTGGAATGACTGAATCTGGCTTTTCTCTCAATGAAAAAATTATTAATGGGAGAGCTTTAGAAATCATTTCCTTGTGAAATATAAATCTGTTTCTTTGAATAAAACATTCTGACAGGCAGCCTAGAAAGTACTAATACAAGGTAACAATCTACTTATACTACTGGACTTTATTAGACTGTGAGAAAAACAGCGTAAAATTCTATTACGGCACATCAGAAAGGCCGGGCTCTGCCCAGGCCTTTGAACTTCCTTTACAAAAATACTCATAAATCATTTAAAGTCATTGATCATATCCTACACCTCTCTTTCTGCCATAGTTCAGATGGAAGCTGTGTTATACTCTAAATGACTTTGCTTCTCGGATGTAAAACAGAATTTATGTTTACTATTCTTCTTCAGACACCCACACTTTCCTTCTGCAAGATAAAGCTTATAACTGCTTTAAATCATCCATTTTCTTCATGTGATTACTGAAAGAATGGCAGATTTACAGGCATGAGACCATCTGTACCAAGGAAAGATGATTTTTTTTCCTAATAGAAGAGATGGCATCGTTTTATTGCCACATTTATAATCTTGTTTATCTGCACACAAGAATCCTCCAGGTTTGTCCTGTAGGGATCTCCCCTTTAAGTCCAATGAAACATACTCATGTTTATGCTAAATGAATATTTCTCAGCTTTTCAGCACTAATGACATTTCAGTGGTGAACAATTTGATAATTCTTTGTTGTGGGGCATGGCACACGTGGGGCAGGGGGAACAGCAGTGTGGGATGTTTAGCAACATCTCTGACTTTTACGAAGTCAATGCCAGAAGCACACCCCCCCCCAACCTGTTGTGAAAACAAAAATGTCAAATGCCATATTGCAAAATCACCCCTACGCTGAGAACCACTGTGAAACATTCCACACCTGCTCAGTAAACTAAGGGGAAAATTAAGGTGAAGGTAAACCTCCTAAAGATCCTAAAGAATTCATACATCCATTCACACACTGTTCATTCATTCAGCAACTCTTTCCTTGAGTGGCTTTTTCCGGACCATTTGGATGTTCAGCAGATCTTCCCCATAGTAAATAACATTCTCATATAGAGCTAGTCTTAGTTATTTATAGGGTGTAATTATGTACAAAGTCCTAGAAAAGACTTGATTGGCAAGTCTATGAGAGAGTGAAAAATAGAATAAATTTGAATCTTGATTTGGAACTCATGGATTCTGGAAAAAGTAGTCTCAGCACTTGTACTCACCAAGATTTTACTTTGTATTGGAGTTAGAAGAAGACATAGTGCAACAATGAGTTTAAGAGTGTTAATACCTCATAAAGTATCTAATGCTTCAAGTGCCAAATCTCCTAGCAAAACACTACATTTTAGCAGAGACAGATGAGCACAAGAGACAGATGAGCATATATTTTCAGAAATTTGAGGTACATCATGTAGCAAATATACAGTAAAACCTAGATTAGAGGTGATTTTTCATTTGCTTGATACTTTATAATTTCAAGTTCTTCTATGAGTATGTATTTTTTTTATCATTAGAAAAAAAAAATCAATGAGCTTTATAAAGTTCATTAGAATTCTGGCTCCTGTACGTTTGAAGTTAAGCCCAGTGCAGTGAACACCTTACAGTAACTTTCAGCCTCAGATAGGATTATTTATGGGCAACCACAGAGTACCCCTAGAGAGCAAGGAAATAAAGTTGACATGATGGCATTTCCCAAATTGCTTCTGAACACACAAAACAGCAGCAGGCCTTTGAAGACTAGGCCTGCAGTCTCTGCCCAGGGAACAATGGCTCCCATAAACAAAGTTGTCTCTCTCCAGTCTTCCCCACGTCTCCCCCAGGTGATTCCTGCTGCAGCAGCTAAAGCTTCTAACCACTTCCCCCCCAACACCCAGGCCTCTAGAAGGTCACATTTGCATTGGCTAGAAGGTCAGTCCAGGTGGCAATGCCCGTGGATACTGTCTGCTATTGCTTGTTTCCTTAATTACAAGCTCTTCCCCTGCCAGCGTTTCCTTCCATATCACCTCCTGCTGTGTGCTGCTTGGATGTTCAGCTGGAAATGGGAGGAAAAGAAGCATAAAGCTGAGAATCAGGCTACGGACCTGTGAAAAGGACAATCTATAAGTCCATGCAAGGTGTGTGCAGGATGCAAAGGTGGGGGATAAAAGTCTCTCAGAGAAAAATTACTTCCTAGAGAAAAAAAATAAAACCCCTCTTGTGGCTATGAGGAGTACCGGCTTGGATACCACGTTGCCCTGGGCTCCAGCTCCAACTCTGTCTGTGTTAGGTCTGTCATATCAGGGGCTCCTGGGAAGCATTCTGAATCCAGTTTTCCCCTCCTGAATAACGGGCTTAACAACACCTATCACCGTCTGCAACCTAAATGATAACTACCATAGACTACATTTAGGATAATTTTACAAGTCATTCATTTATTCACTCAAACAGTTTGCCGAGGGCTTAATATGGGACAGAAACTCTGCTACATGTTGGAAAAAATGCAGTCAAGAAAAGTAAATATAGTGTCTCCCCTCAGGGAGCACCAAGCTCAATTGAAATCTGTATATTTAAGAAATATACACTAAAGTATATGATGAACAATACTACTTACAGCAAAGCAGAAATTAGTGGAGGCCATTTGAAGGTTGGGAGGGCCGTGCCAGGATCATCAACTTAAATCTGGAAGATAGAAGATTTACCAGGTGAAGGAAAAAAAAGCTGAACAACATAAGGAAGTATCTTATGATATTAAGGAACTTGGGAGACCCAAATAGCCATCTCCTTTGTGTACTCAGCACACAGCATAGGGCCTAGCACACGGAGGTCAATAAGCATCTGTTGAATGAATAAATGAGATTTCTAAGAAGTATTCTGTGAGTGTTTATTCAATTACTTGCTAGAGGTACAAACTTTGGCAAACAAATTACTAGTCTAAGCCTCAGTTTCCTTATTTGTCAGCTCCTTTATGTATTTTTTCATGTAAATTTTACTTTATTTTTTATTTTTTTTTATAAATTTATTCATTTTAATTGGAGGCTAATTACAATATTGTGTTGGTTTTGCCATACATTGACATGAATCCGCCACGGGTGTACCTGTGTTCCCCACCCTGAGCCCCCTCTCCCACCTCCCTCCCCATCCCATTCCTCTGGGTCATCCCAGTGCACCAGCCCCAAGACCCTGTCTCATGTATCGAACCTGGACTGGTGATTCATTTCACATATGATAATATACATGTTTCAATGCCATTCTCCCAAATCATCCCACCCTCGCTCTCCTCCCATAGAGTCCAAAAGGCTGTTCTATACATCTGTGTTTCTTTTGCTATCTCATATACAGGGTTATCATTATTATCTTTCTAAATTTCATATATATGGGTTAGTATACTGTATTGATATTTTTCTTTCTGGCTTACTTCACTCTGTATAATAGGCTCCAGTTTCATTCACCTCATTAGAACTAATACAAATATATTNCTCTCCTCCCATAGAGTCCAAAAGGCTGTTCTATACATCTGTGTTTCTTTTGCTATCTCATATACAGGGTTATCATTATTATCTTTCTAAATTTCATATATATGGGTTAGTATACTGTATTGATATTTTTCTTTCTGGCTTACTTCACTCTGTATAATAGGCTCCAGTTTCATTCACCTCATTAGAACTAATACAAATATATTCTTTTAAGTGGCTGAGTAATATTCCATTGTGTATATGTACCACTGATTTCTTATCCATTCATCTGATGATGGACATCTAGGTTGCTTCCATGTCCTGGCTATTATAAACAGTGCTGCAATGAACATTGGGGTACACGTGTCTCTTTCAATTCTGGTTTCCTTGGTGTGTATGCCCAGCAGTGGGATTGCTGGGTTGTATGGCAGTTCTATTTCCAGTTTTTTAGGGAATCTCCACACTCTTCTCCATAGTGGCTGAACTAGTTTGCATTCCCACCAACAGTGTAAGAGGGTTCCCTTTTCTCCACACCCTCTCCAGCATTTATTGTTTGTAGACTTTTGGATCGCAGCCATTCTGACTGGCATGAAATGGTACCTCACTGTGGTTTTGATTTGCATTTCTCTAACAATGAGTGATGTTGAGCATCTTTTCATGTGTTTGTTAGCCATCTGTATGTCTTCTTTGGAGAAATGTCTGTTTAGTTCTTTGGCCCATTTTCTGATTGGGTTGTTTATTTTTCTGGAATTGAGCTGCAAGAGTTGCTTATATATTTTTGAGATTAATTCTTTGTCAGTTGCTTCATTTGCTATTATTTTCTCCCATTCTGAAGGCTGTCTTTTCACTTTGCTTATAGTTTCCTTCGTTGTGCAAAAGCTTTTAAATTTAATTAGTTTATTTTTGCTTTTATTTCCAGTACTCTGGGAGGTGGGTCATAGAGGATCCTGCTGTGATTTGTTTCGGAGTGTTTTGCGTATGTTTTCCTCTAGGAGTTTTATAATTTCTGGTCTTATGTTTAGATCTTTAATCCATATTGAATTTATTTTTGTGTGTTAGAAAGTGTTCTAGTTTCATTCTTTTACAAGTGGTTAACCAATTTTCCCAGCACCACTTGTTAAGAGGTTGTCTTTTCTCCATTGTATATTCTTGCCTCCTTTGTCAAAAATAAAGTGTCCTTAGGTGCGTGGATTTATCTCTGAGCTTTCTATTTTGTTCCATTGATCTATATTTCTGTCTTTGTGCCAGTACCATACTGTGTTGATGACTGTAGCTTCGTAGTATAGCCTGAAGCCAGGCAGGTTGATTCCTCTAGAGTTCCATTCTTCTTTCTCAAGATTGCTTTGGCTATTCGAGATTTTTTGTATTTCCATACAAATTGTGAAATTATTTGTTCTAGCTCTGTGAAAAATACCATTGGTAGCTTGATAGAGATTGCATTGAATCTATAGATTGCTCAGCCCCTTTAATACCATCATCTCCAGATGATGTTAGGGATTACATGGTGGACATGAAAGGATTTGCCTTGTCAAGGGCTGCACAAACATTAGGTTAGTCGTCCATGAATGTGAGATTTCCTCCATAAATATCACAAAGATGACAAGCTTCCTGAGCACAGGAGCCAAATTTACTTAGTTCACCCCTATATTCATCACACCCATTGGGGTACCTGGACTAAACCAAAGGCTCAGTAAACAACTATTGACAAAATACTCATTGATAGTGATTGTGCTTTTTATTCCCAGTGAGTATACACAGTTATGTGCGCCCATACATCAACTTTGGTTTTGGTTCCTGTGTGGTTTCTGTCTAAGGCATCAAAATACAAGCATATTAAACCAACTATGATTACAGCCTCTCTCTTGTGCTCTCTGCACTATTCACGAAATTTATGCCTATTAACTGTCCTGAAAAGGTCCTGAAATATTTCTAAGCAGAGCTGGTGCCTCTAATTGAGACTTTCCCTGCATTCTCTAACTCAATTTGCTTCTGAAAAACAGGAGTGGGACACAGGAAGAAAGAGGGGTGGGAAATTTATAATTTATTGGAAGATGAATAAGGCCACCTCAAAGTCTGGAAAGCAGTAGAGCACGGCTAGGGTTGAGAGAGGCCGTTTACCGCAGCTGGAGCACGGGCTCGCTGTACCTGCCAAGAATGCAAGGTCTCGAGCTCTCATACTTGAATCCTTTCTTCCTGTGAGCAGAAAGCAGCCTTGAGGAATGACACAATCTCTCCACTCTCTCCACTGGAAAATTTCCAGTCGCCATGTATGGACGTGAGAGCTGGACCATAAAGAAAGCTGAGTGCTGAAGAACTGATGCTTTTGAACTGTGGTGTTGAAGAAGACTCTTGAGAGTCCTTTGGACTACAAGGAGATCCAACCAGTCATCCTAAAGGAAATCAGCTCTGAATATTCACTGAAAGGGCTGATGCTGAAGCTGAAGCTCCAGTACCTTGGCCACCTGATGTGAAGAGCTGACTCATTGGAAAAGACTCTGATGCTGGGAAAGATAAAAGGCAGGAGGAGAAGGGGGCGACAGAGGACAAGATGGTTGGATGGCATCACCAGGTCAATGGACATGAGTTTGAGTAGCTTCGGGAGATGGTGAAGGACAGGGAAGCTTGGAGTGCTGCAGTTCATGGGGTCACAAAGAATCAGACACGAATGAGCAACTGAACAACAACAACAACCCCCTCCACACCTCTAACACAAAGCAGACTTGCTCCCACTTACTATGACAGTGGTGATTCCCATAATCCAGAATTCCTCTCCTATAAGGCAACCCCTCAGACTGGGTGAAGGGAGAAGCTGGGGGAGCCGAAATAAATGATCATAAAGCTCTGGTTACCACTCTGGCTGTGAGGAACAGCATCCTTTGTCTCTGAACTAGGAGTCTCGAATCTTCAGTCAGTCCGTGAGACTATGCAGACTAACTTGCTAGCTTGTAAGCAGAGTAAAATCACAGACTGTTCACTGTTGTGGACACTGGGTAATAATTTTGCCATTAGAATCTAATATATCTGGGTCTCTTTTTCCACTGGTCTTTGTTGAGCTTCAGTTTTGTCTTTTGAATGCTGTGATCATAACCCCAATCACAAGTGCTGAGCCAGAATTATATTTCTTCATTTGCAACCAAATAAGTCGAAATACCATATTGTGCTAACAATAAAACAAGACAAAACAACCACAAGCTTATTGGTCACAGGAAAGACAGAATACTTCTCGGTGTCTCAGACATGGGAACTCACAGACCATTTCTGGGGTTATTTTGAATGATATAACTGCAATTATCTTCCATCTTTATGTTCAAGATTCTAACTCCTGGGAAAGGAATATTGATTAGTTGAGCTTAGGTCAGGTCTTTTCCCTTTGACTAAAGTGATGTGATAGGGAGAGAAGAGGGACAGCCGTTTAAAATACTTGGACTGGTTGGAGTAGCAAATGCCCAAAGAAAAAGCAAAAGCCACAGATATCCTTTAAATATCACTCTTGGCATATGTAAATGCTCCATGTATATTAGGTGCCACTATCTTGTTCTTTAATGCTGTTATTGTTGCCTTTATGGTTAATAACAACAAAAATCTTATTACAAAGCTGTCAGTTACTGATAGCATAAGCTCATTAGAAAATATCTTTTACTGTTAGAAAATTCAAATTTATCAGGGAAAAATGTCGTAGATGTAAATTTAAGAGGTACAGATTTTTTCCAATGTTAAGTTTACATTAGTCTAGCAACCAGTGGGTGTGAAGTCTTGGACTGACAATTTGTCTCTGATTTGATAAGAAAATGAAGAATGTAACCCTTGATTAGGAGTACAGATTCTAGCTGCTTTGAATGTTAGCCTAGCAACTTGTTAATTATTTGATTCTTGGAAATTAGATTAATCTCTCTACATTTCAGCTTTCTCATATTTAATTCATCGAGTTAATTGAAGTAGACAATCCACTTATAGCATTCACACAGCCCCTGACACTTAGTACATGCTCAATAAATGTTAACTATGACTACTATTCCGTGAGCTGCAAAAGTTCATGACTTCCCTCTTTCACCTGCCTGCCCACACCATATAAATAATAGTAGATCTGCAAACTCAGGCATGGCCTCTACAGGACATCTTTATAAACAGAAATAACCAAATAATTATGAAAACGCTGCCTGCTGAGGATAGACTTAATCTGGCAAATATTTTTTCTGAAAAAAAACAAAAAGGTTCAATAAGATCTTAAATTTGCTTGCACAGGGAGAAAAAAGTACACTTAAAGAGAGATTTAATTATTTGGCAATAAAATCCTCCTATTTTATCGTGATTTCAGTGTGCAATTTAACCACGCTTTTTGATCGTGTGTGCGTACGTACATTGTAATCATTCAACTGTCTTAGCTATTTATTGCCTTTGTCTTATAAATTGTTTATTTTTGCACTGAAACAAGCTTTTAAAATTTTCATAAATGTTTGTTTTACATAACCACTGTTGAGGAAAAAAGAAAAAGCTTATTCATTTCCTTGTAATTCTTAAAGTACAGAAAATGATACTTTTCCTACTCTCTGCAATGTCAGCCTATAGTTATGTAAATATGATCTGTGACCAAGTATTTACTGCATTTGTATTCACTGAACAATGCAGCAGAGACCCAGGAATTATAAAATATGTAAATTTATCGATCTGTAGCATCTCTTCCTGTTTAATCTATGCTTTTTTAAAGGCACAAAAGAATTTGCCAAAATGTTAGTTCCATAATAGTTGCTGACCTCAATAGCTAGGCATGACTTCTAAAGAAAAGGGAAAAATCATTTTCACATCTCTCACTATTGGATTTTTCGCTTTGCATGTCCCAAATTTTGTGAACATGAATCCAGACAAACCTGAGCTCAAATTCTGTCTTTGCCATTTACTCCCCAGGTGCTCAGTGTCCTCAGTCATGTCTGCCTCCTTGTGACCCCATGGACTGTAGCCCACCAGGCTCCTCTGTCCATGGGATTCTCCAAGAAAGAATACTGGAGTGGGTAGACATTCTGTCCTCCAGGGGATCTTCCCAACCAGGGAAGGAACCTGGATCTTCTGCATTGAAGGCAGATTATTTTACCGTCCGAGTCATCAGGGAAGCCCCTTATGTAACTTCACACTTCAGTTAACTTTGCTGAGCCCTGGTTCCTAGGACTCCTGGTCTTTTATTGTATTGGGTCCGTGGGAAATCAGAATAATTTTTCTGAGTTTGTATTTGTGGTCCCAATTATATAAGAATGGTCCTCCCTCTCAGGGGTGATTTCATTCTTCACAATGACCTTGGCTTATGTATTCCTCAACCTGGACAACCATGACCAGAGAGTTAGATTTCCATAACAAATTCCTGTTCTGCTTTTCTTTTTGCCTCTTTAATTACTCTTCTGTCCCCATCTGCATCTCCTCTTCTTCCTACTATTCCATGCAAGGAGAGCTGTAACACAACTGAGGCCTTGGCCCTGTGTTCTCTTATATCTTCATTCCTGGAAACAACTTTAAAAGATTCTTAACTCACTAATAATTGGTATCAAATAGTAATGGCAGGCATGCTAATTCTTGTAACAACTCTATAAGATGTTTCTAATATTTGCCTCTTTTACACATTAGTTTTATTTCTAGCCTTCAAAAGAAAACTTAAAACCAGATTTGCTCAACTCTACCAAAGATCAAATTGCCAACATCTGCTGGATCACTGAAAAAGGAAGAGAGTTCCAGAAAAACATCTATTTCTGATTTATTGTCTATGCCAAAGCCTTTGACTGTGTGGATCACAATAAACTGTGGAAAATTCTGAAAGAGATGGGAATACCAGGCTATCCGACCTGCCTCTTGAGAAATCTGTATGCAGGTCAGGAAGCAACAGTTAGAGCTGGACATGGAACAACAGACTGGTTCCAAATAGGAAAAAAAGCACGTCAAGGCTGTATATTGTCACCCTACTTATTTAACTTCTATGCAGAGTACATCATGAGAAATGCTGGGCTAGAAGAAGCACAGGCTGGAATCAAGATTGCCAGGAGAAATATCAATAACCTCAGATATGCAGATGACACCACCCTTATGGCAGAAAGTGAAGAGGAACAAAAAAGCCTCTTGATGAAAGTGAAAGAGGAGAGTGAAAAGGTTGGCTTAAAGCTCAACATTCAGAAAACAAAGATCATGGAATCTGGTCCCATCACTTCATGAGAAATAGATGGGGAAACAGTGGAAACAGTGGCAGACTTTATTTTGGGGGGCTCCAAAATCACTGCACATGGTGATTGCAGTCATGAAATTAAAAGACGCTTACCCCTTGGAAGAAAAGTTATGACCAACCTAGATAGCATATTCAAAAGCAGAGACATTATTTTGTCAACAAAGGTCCATCTAGTCAAGGCTATGATTTTTCCAGTGGTCATGTATGGATGTGAGATTTGGACTGTGAAGAAAGCTGAGTGCTGAAGAATTGATGCTTTTGAACTGTGGTGTTGGAGAAGACTCTTTGAGAGTCCCTTGGACTGCAAGGAGATCCAACCAGTCCATTCTAAAGGAATACAGTCCTGGGTATTCTTTGGAAGGGATGATGCTAAAGCTGAAACTCCAATACTTTGGCCACCTCATGCAGAGAGTTGACTCATTGGAAAAGACTCTGATGGTGAGAGAGATTGGGGGCAGGAGGAGAAGGGGACGACAGAGGATGAGATGGCTGGATGGCATTACCGACACGATGGACGTGAGTTTGAGTGAACTCCAGGAGTTGGTGATGAACAGGGGGGTTTGGTGTGCTGCAATTCACAGGGTTGCAAAGAGTCAGACACAACTGAGCGACTGAATTGAACTGAATGATCATATGCTTTCAGATATACACACTACTTCTCTACTCACACCTCTTGGCTCTAGACTTACAACGCTTGGCCACCTTAAACAAGTTTTCAGCTTATGTATACAGCAAATTAGGTCTGAGTGTTTTTACTGGAGGATGATCAATTTCCTACAGACACACTCTGCTATGTCCATTCCAGTTTCTGTCCACTAGAATTACCACTATCTTCATTATTTCCTCAACTGCTGGTATGTTATGTTGGGATGGCCAAAAACTTTGTTCGGATTCTTCTGTCTGAAACAACTTTTTAGCCAGCCCAACAGTTCATACATCAAAGGGTCAGTTAAGGGGCAAGATAAGTGAATAAGTATAGATGGGGCACAGGATCCATTCTCAGTAAGTTGTTGTTAATAATAATACTACTACCACAATGCTCTCAAAGCTGACAATCTAGAAAATGAATAGATACACAGAGAGTAACAATTCAATCAGTATAAGCGCTCTGATGGATATTCTGAAGGAGATCAGCCCTGGGATTTCTTTGGAAGAAATGATGCTAAAGCTGAAACTCCAGTACTTTGGCCACCTCATGCGAAGAGTTGACTCATTGGAAAAGACTGATGCTGGGAGGGATTGGGGGCAGGAGGAGAAGGGGACGACAGAGGATGAGATGGCTGGATGGCATCACTGACTCGATGGACATGAGTCTGAGTGAACTCCAGGTGTTGGTGATGGACAGGGAGGCCTGGCGTGCTACGAGTCATGGGGTCGCAAAGAGTTGGACATGATTGAGCGACTGAAATGAACTGAACTGAACTGATGGATATTTGTATAAGATGCTTTATGAACACAGCAGAGAGTGTCTAAATGTACCATGCCTGCACTTTTTAATATCAGTCACTACACACACAGAGAGAGACACATGGGCACACACAGTGACTATACGCATGTCCCATATTTCAGAGAGGCGAGTATATTGGTAAGATTCCTCTGGACTATTCCCCCATGGAATGAAATTCTTAGTGAATTCCACTTTGAAGTGAGGCTTTCTATCTTCAGTTACCAGATTGTCTCCTGAAGTAATTGAAACCCATAAGCCTTGAATATAAAGCTGCTCAGTGCCATTGATTATAACAGCAATTTGAGCTGAGGCGACAATGCTGTTTTTGAAATGGGAGGGTTAGCACAGCCAGTACAAAATGCATAAACAGATTTATTTAAATACATATTTTTTAAAGGATTTGTGCCTGAGTGGTGCAGTTCCTAAATCTGTAATTACATTTAATATAGTCAGGAAGCCTAGTCATTGCTTCCTGGTCCTTCCAACAGGAGTCAGGATAACATTCAGTGAACTTCATGAGAAGAAAAGCCCAATGACCTTCTCTCTCTTTGGAGAATCCTAAAGCAACAGAGTCTGAACTCAGTCCATGCTGCTACTGATAGCACAGCTCCTTGCTACTACCCATTACCTGAAGGGATGAGAAAGTAACCATTAAATCCCTCTATCTCTTAACTTACTGAGATCCAAAAAGGAAAAAGATAGATGGCATTAAAGCTTACCTCTACTTACTTCTATTTCTGCCTCTGTGAAAAAGAAAATTAATTCTCATTTGGACTAAGCTAGAGGAAGAAGTTAGATTGGTAGGAAAGGTTCTGATCTCTGGTCAGAGAACTAGATCCCATATGCCACAACTAAGCATTTGCATGCTACAACTAAAGACACCACGTGCAACAACTAAGATCTGGCACAATCAAACAAATAAATAAAAGGTCGGAGGTCCATGTCCCATACCTTGAATCTGGGTGGGACAGTGCTTTCCAGCATCAATTTTCTAAAACCAACTAGGTGTCCTACAACTCAATTAGATTTTGCAGATGGTGACTATAGCTGTGAAATTAAAAGACACTTGGTCCTTGGAAGGAAAGCTATCACCAACCTAGACAGCATATTATAAAACAGACACATAAGTTTGCCAACAAAAGCTTGTACAGTCAAAGCTATGGTTTTTCCAGTAGTCATGTACAGATATAAGAGTTGGACCATAAAGAAGGCTGAGCACCAGATAATTGATGCTTTCAAATTGTGGTGTGGAGAAAACTCCTGAGAATCCCTTGGACTGCAAGGAGATCCAACCAGTCCATTGTAAAGGAGATCAGTCCTGGGTATTCTTTGGAAGGACTGATGCTGAAGCTGAAGCACCATAACTTTAGCTACCTGATGCAAAGAGCTGACTCACTGCAAAAGATGCTGATGCCAGGAAAGATTGAAGGCAGGAGGAGAAGGGGATGACAGAGGATGAATGACATGGTTGGATAGCATCATCAACTCAATGGACATGAATTTGAGCAAACCCCAGGATACAGTGGAGGACAGAAGTACCTGGCTACAGTCCATGAGGTCACAAAGAGTTGGACATGACTTAGCAACTGAACAAAAACAACAACCATAGACTAAAAGACTCAGTGCTATGAGATCGTCACCACTTTGTCCCAGCTACAGGTGCTGGGGACTACCACACTTGGCTACAAATTCAGGAGTTTTCCTGAACCCCTACAGTTTCAGTAATTTGCTAGAACAGCTCACAAAACTCAAGGAAGTGCTACATTGACATTACCACTTTATTATAAAGGATACAAAAGAACAGCCATTTGAACAGGTACTTGGAGCAAAGGTCTCAAGCACAGGAGCCTCTGGCCCCATGAAATCAGAGTATGTCACCCTCCCAGTTCACCAATATGTTCACCAACCAAGGGGCTCACTAATCCCTCTCCTTTCCATGGAGATCAGGGGGTGGGACTGAAAATTCCAAAAACCAACATGGTTGGTTTTTCTGTCAATTAGTCCTCTAAAGCTATCTAGAGGCTCCACTATGAGTTACCTCACTGCATAAATTCAGATATGATTGAAGAGGGATCATTACAAGCAACAAAGGACACTCTACTCACTCAGAAAACTCCAAGGATTTTTTAAAGCTCTGTGCCAAGATTCAGAGACAAAGACCAGATATATTCTTTATTACACCAGACCTGTGATGCTTTCACAAAGAGAGAATTGCTAAAGGGATTCTATGTGATGCACTAGGCTGGGTCATAACAGGCCATGCACCTTTCACCTTGTTCAATGGACCATTCATACTCAGAGCTCTGAGCCATTGTCTAAGAAACTCAATCCACAAGGCCTCCGTGCCATAAACCAACCAAACCCCACCTAAGCACTCTGATTGCTTGTCCGAACTTTTGTGTCATTCTAATACATAAGATGAGCCTTTAGATGATTCTAGCCACCAGCCCTCTAGTCACCTTAGCCATTAAGTCTGACCAACTGAATTCCCAGACTGTGAATCAGAGAAAAACCACCCCTGCTGGGTCCTATCTGAATTCCTGACCCCTAGAATCTGTAAGCACAATAAGAGGGCTATTTTAAGCTGTTAAATTACAAGGCACTCTATAACACAGCAGTAGTAACTGGAACAAATCATAACAAGTGAGTCTGGAGAAGTAGAATGGGACTGGGTCATGCCATGTTAAGAGTGGTGGGCTTTATTCCATTGAAAAGCAGTTTTAAGAGCGGGGAGAGATGCATCAGAGTTAATTTTGAATAACTCACCCTGGCTGCAGCGAGGAGGCTAAATTTAAGATGGGCAAGACAAGAATCAGGGAGATATATAAGAGACCGTTGCAAGATGACAAGACATTTACTACAACAGTAATGACAAAATACAGAAGGGAGGATAGACTTGACAAAAAAAAAAAAAAAAACTACAGCAACAAATTTAGAAGGTAAAAGCATTGCAATTTGGTGGAAAATCCAATACAGAATTGGGAAACAGGAGGCAGAAGGAAGAATTAACAATGGCTCACATGTTTCTAGACTGAATAGCTACAAAGATGATAGGGCTATGAACTGAGATCCAGAATAATGAAGAGATTAACTGTGGTTGAGGAAGAGATAGTGTTTACCATGTCTTGAATGTACTGAATTGAACTTCTTGGGCTTGCTTGATAACTCAGGAAAGTTATCAGGGAACTCAGTTTGTAAAGAATCCTTCTGCAATGCAGGAGACCCTGGTTCAATTCCTGGGTCAGGAAGATCCTCTGGAGAAGGGATAGGCTACCCACCACAGTATTCTTGGACCTCCCCTGTGGCTCAGCTGGTAAAGAATCCACCTGCAATGAGGAAGACCCGGGTTCAATCCCTGGATTAGGAAGACCACTATTCTGGTCTGAAACATTCCATGGACTGTATAGTCCATGGAGTCACAAAGAGTCGGACACAACTGAGCAACTTTCACTTTGGAATGCTAGGTGGGTATATCTAGCAAATTGCTCAAAACTTGGAAAAGAAGTTAGGACAGAAGGTAGTAGATTTGAGAATCAAGTCTCTACAGTTAAACCAATTAAAAGAGATCATTTAGGGAAATTATGCAAGATAAGTAAAATAGAGAATCAAATCTAAATCACTAAAGAACTCCAGTATGTAAGAGTTTCAGAGGGTAGGAATGATCAAGGAAACAAAGGAAAAAAGTAAAGGGAATCCCACCTGGAGGAGGAAGAGGACCCAAACGGAAGCCAGACCCTTCTCCCTGTCACATCAGTTCAGCTAATCTGTGATCTGCCTTTCTGTACCCTGGAACCTCCCCAGTGGAGTCTGACCCTGCACCATTCGGCAAGGTAGGGGGTGGGGGGAAGAGCTCAGAAAGAAGCATTTACTACAGCCTTGAACTGAAACTTAGAAGCCAGAATTGCTCAGGAACTAAAAGCAGTTTATTTCTAAGCTTTCATTTTTGTAAAATTGAGATGACTCCCATGTCCTGCCCCTCCTCCCCATTCTCCGGGCTATCCACCTTGAAGTCCCGGGACAGGTATGTCAGGCTTCAGGGCTGACTCATCTTCAGATGATTTCAAGGTTTTGCAGAGGTCTAGAATGTACACAGTTCCAAGTTTCATCTTTGAAGAAACAGCTAGCCATGTAGTTTTTAGATGTACAAGAATTTCTTCCATAGGCAAATGCACAAAACCATGTAAGTACTATGCATTCGACTGGTAACTTTAGTAAGAAACCTGTCCCTTTAAAGTGCTGTGTTTGTGTGTGTGTGTGTGTGTGTGAGAGAGAGAGAGAGAGAGAAGACAGAGAAAAAAAGAGAGAACAGTGATTTCAACCAGGGGCTACTTACATCCCAGGAGACACTTGCCAATATATGGAGATATTTTTGGTTGTCACACCTGGGCAGGGGAGGTGTACTAGCATCTAGTGGTTAGAGTCCAGAGATGTTACTGAACATCCTGTAATGCACAGAATAGCCCTTCACAACAAGGACTTTTCCAGCCCCAAATGTCAATAGTGCCATGGTTGAGAAATCTTGAGAGAGAAAGACAAGGAGAAGAGGAATCAAGTAGTCATTTCAACATTTTTTTTTTTTTCCTACACAAATCAAACCTATTTGCAGAACCATCACGTCTTCAAGTTGGGAGAATATTCTAGTCATCATGTGGTCTCATGCACCATGAAATACAGCATCAGGATGGCAAAACAGACTGGCTTGTGCATTATAATTCTATTAGACAGACTTGTTGGATGAAAGAGAAAACATGATCGCACGTGACTCCATGATAACACTGCAAAAACATCGCCCTTGTGCTGTGACTAAAAAGAGATAACCCCTCAAGCTAGCAACAGAAGGAAGCTGACTGCATGAGGAGACAACAAGAGAGAAAATATGTTTAATGTTCCAATTGGAAACGCACTGGCGAGACACAGCGCTGAGACAATCTTGTAGATTTAGGAACCAGAAGGGAAAATGGCCTTTGACCTCCAGGGGCAGCTGGGAAACAGATGCCTGAAGAGCCCAGGGAAGAATTTCCAACCCAACAACAGGCATCTTGCATGTGTCAAATAGTATTTCCTTTTGTGTGGAAATTTGCCACTTCTTGTTAAAATATGAGAAAATGTCCAATTTCTTGTGCAGCCTCCCTGAGGCTTCAGCTCATCTGGTTGGCCACACTCACAGCTGGAATTTCTGATACCCAGATTCTCACACTGCATGTTACTTAAGGATCTGCTGTTCTCAGAAATAGCACGGGGTTTTCCCCTTGTCTCACGGCTCGGTGGGCAGCACAAGTCTTTGTAGAGATTTCAGGAAATCAGATGGATATTCACAGTGAAAAAAACATGAGTCTGAGGAACAGATAAGCTTGAGTTTGAATACTGGCTAGATCCCTATCCTAGCCTGTGACGTCAGTAATGTCTTAACTTCTTCAAAGCTCAGTTTATGAATAAGTCAATGAGGAAACATGATCATTGTGAGGATTAGCTGCGACACCATTTAATTCTGCCAGGACAATGCTTAATTTATGGTAGGTATGCATTTGGGCTTCCCTGTGGCTCAGGCGGTTAAGAATCTGCATGCAATGTGGAAGACTCGAGTTCAAATCCCTGAGTTGGGAAGATCGCATGGAGGAGGTCATGGCAACCACTCCACTATTCCTGCCTGGAGAATCCCCATGGACAGAGGAGCCTGGTGGGCCACAGTCTATATGGTTGCAAAGAGTCGGACACAACTGAGCAACTGAGCACAGCACAGCACATGCAGTTAGATGGCTATTATTGAGATAGGTATTGTTTTTCTGAAACGTAAGATGTAAAAGTACTTTTCTACCTATTTTATTTTGTGTTTCTGCTTATAACCAAGTTGAGACAAATGCTAAGCTGAAGAAATTTCCTTGTACCTCTTACTAATCATGTTGGTGACAAAGTGACGGAGGTATAGGCCACACAGGATGGAGACAAAGGTACTAGAATTTAAAGAGAGACGGCTTTCCCTATTAAGAAAAATTTTAGAACCTGCATGTGTCTGTCCATATTTTTCCTGAGTTTCTTCACAATGAACGTCTAGTTAGAGTAGATGGGGAGAGGTGATTCATATGAGTGCATAGCCTCTTAAAAAAGATGTTTTCTTAGACTCAAGTACATTTGATGCCTAGAGAAACAAAATGTGTATCATTTTTCCCTTCACATCCACCCTTCTCACAATTTCACAATGACCCCCCTACCAAGTCCAAAATAAAGTCCAGATCTTCTAGAAGGCAGTGGAAGGGAATGTATATACTGTTGTGAAATTCAGTGCATGGAATTTCACGCAGTCTGAGATTTCAACTGCAGGAAAAAAATCACTCTAGATGTTATACCCATTTGATAATACAAATTGTTTAAATAATGAAGACACTAAAATATGAAACATAATTTTAGTCCAGGGATCCAACGCTTCTGTAAAACCTTCTAAGTTCTGAAGTTCTAACAACCCTTACCTTCAAGTGTCTTTCAGAGCCAAAGGGCTAAAGGAAATGCCATGGCAGGCCAGGACAGTTGCTAGAAACAGCATGCTTGGGCATGAGTCCTAAAACCAGCACCTACTAGCTATTTGAATTTGGCAAAGTAATTTCACTCTTCAGAGTCTCAAGTTTTCTCATCTGTAATATAGTGATATTCTCATCTACCTTGTAGGCTTGTTTGTAGGTATTTTAAGTAAGATAGTTCATATAAAGGCATGGAGATGCCTCTGATGATAGTGATGATAGTCTTATCTTTGCTTCTAGAGACTCCCATTTCATCTTTCCTTAGAAAAGTGGAACAGCGAATCTATGGGTTCATTTCAACTCCATCTGATGGCTTGCTGCTTATTGTCCTCACCTATTCCCTAAATTGAAGCTTTCTGTGCACATTTCCAAAAGGGAAGCCACTAATGGAAACGCTGCTTTATTTGGACAGATTCTCATGTACAGAGAATCTGTGTGTGCGTGCATGCTAAGTCACTTCAGTCATGTCCAACTCTTTGAAATCACGTGGACCGGAACCTCCCAGGCTCCTCTGTCCAGGGATTTTTTAGGCAAGAATACTGGAGTGGGTTTCCATGCCCTCCTCCAGGAGACCTTCCTGACCCAGGGATCGAACCTGTATCTCCTGCACTGCAGGCAGATTCTTTACCACTGAGCCACCGGGGAAGACCAACCACTATCCTAATGGATTTCAAAATAGAAACATCACCAGTGTCTCCCCAACTGTGATAAACTTTCTGCTGTGATTATTACAATTATCTCTAACTTTTCAGAGCCTTTGGGATCCTTCACCTCAATATCCTCAAATTTTTAGGGCTCTCTAGAGAAACAGAACCAATGAAATGTGTATAGAGAGAGATCTATTCTATGGAATTGGTCACATGATTACGGAGACTAATCAAGTCCAAAATCTGCAGGGTAGGCCAGTAGGCTGAAGACTCAGGGAGGAGCCAGTGTTTCAATTCAAGCCCAAAGGCTGCCTGCTGGCAGAACTCCCTCTTACTCACAGGAGGTCAGTCTTCTGTTTGAGTAAGGCCTTCAGCTGATTGGATAAGGCCCACCCACATTTAGTAGAGCAATCTGCTTTACTCAAAGTTCACCAATTTAAATATTAATATCATCAAAGACACCCTCTGGAGAAGGAAATGGCAACTCACTCCAATATTCTTGCCTGGGAAATTCCATGGACAGAGGAGCCTGGTGGGCTACAGTCCATGGGGTTGCAAAGTGTTGGACACAACTGAGCAACTAATACACACACACACACAAAGACACCCTCACAGAAAAATCCAGAATAATGTTTGATCAAATATCTGGATACCATGGCTCAGTCAAGTAAAACAAAATTAACCATCACCATCCTCTCCCAGGGCAGTTGTCCAGACAGGTCATATGCTCTGAATGCTCTCAACCCCAACACAAGATTTCATTTGCTGCTGGTCCCCCCGTCCAGGTTTTGGCACACAGCTTTCCATGCTGTGATACCAGTACCTAATAGTCAAGCAGTATAATGTCTATAGTCATTTCAAGAACGATCAGATCGTCAGAATCATAAATCTTCTACAGTTTAGGCCATTCCATAGTACCTAACACTACATTCTTCAGATAGCAATATGTATCACAGATTATTTGTTGAGAATACACCAAACTCTAGGCTTTTATCAGCTTTAAATATAGGGGGAGGAAAGAAGTCCCTCATCCACACGAAACTTATTTGTTACTTTGTTCATTTGGAAGAAACCTAGTCAGAATGAAGATGATTCCTTTCATTACATTTATCACAAGCTGAAATCATCAAGGCACTCTGATAGAGAAAGTCTGGAAATGGAAATCAGCTTAGATGCACTAGTCTGGGAAGGTCTACGGGTGACATTTGAGTTGAAATTGAAGGATCAGGAAGGAAAAGGGCCTCCAGGCAAGGGAACAGTAAGAAAAAGACTTTGAGATGCAAAGAGCAGTGTGACTGGAGTCATACAATTGAGAGGATAGTGTGGAGGCAAAAGGTCTAGATCATAGAGGACCCAATAGGTCATAGTAGTGCTTATATCATATTAAAAACACCTCAACACATGGATGCACTTTATGTGAGGATACAGGACAAACCAATTTAAATTTTAAAACATATTCCTTGAGCTTCTCTGGAGCAAACAGGTGGCCTACAGTAGCTTTCCTAAATTACCTATTAATAGTCTACAAGATTGGACCCACTTGTTTATATTTATTCCAGTTGACAGAGCTGGGAAATTTAGTAAAATACTTCCATCATCTTACTTGTCTTGATGGTTTAATTTCTGCCTGAAACCCTTTAGTCCTTACAATAGAAGCTTAGTCACAGTTTGAGATAATCCCTGAAGCTTGAACAGTCTTGATTTCTACCTTAATCTACTCTCACTATTCTTGCAAGGAACCAGGGGTTTGTACACTTTATTATAGTCAGGGAGAGGTTTCAAAAGAGACACAGAAAATGAAGACATTATAGTTCTTCAGAATACCTATGTTAGCATTTATGTAGACACTTAAGATATTTATTGAATGTGTTCTATGTTTCAGGCACTGTGCTGGCCACTAGGGTTATAGTAATTGATAAGAGAGGCTATTTCTATGTGAAAGAGAATAAATGGACTTCAAAGCGTTAAAGGCAAAGGTCATATTAATTAACAAAATTTTCCTCTAGAAAAAGAAAGTGTCTTCATCTGGAGATAGGGACAATAAGATTGCTTCAAAGATAAAATTTTAAAATTGTCACATTGACTAGCACATAGTGGATACATCTTAAGAAGCCACATTGATAGAGCTCTGGATATCAGAAATTGAAGTGCTTAGATTTCTGTCACTACTCTGATTTTCTGTCCTATAATCAAGGCTTATCTGAGCTACAGATGCCAATGGATTTTAAGAAGGATTTATATACAATCTTCTATGAATAAGCAGTTTCTTAGCAAATTACCTAGACCACACCAGTCAAAGCATCCTTCTATTACATTGCTTATATTGTTGTATATTAACACATGTTTTCTCTATCAACGGGGCTATAAGCTTGGCCCTAGGAACAACATTTTCTTTGGAAAGCTAATTTTTTTCATGTACAAAGAGAAATTGTAATCTGAAGCTGATCAGTAGCAGAACAGCATTTAGGGACTCACATATAGCAGGTGCCACTTTCTTCCAGACAAGATAGAAATGAGGCATTGTGTTATAAACATGGTAGTAACAATTACATCACGTGTCATGAAAACAAATGTGAACTTTATGAACCCTAAAAATCTGTTCTCCTGGACTGGGGGTCATAAACTAACAATAATAAAAAAATCCCACTCACTGAACATAAAACGACAATAGTTGTAATGGCATTGATTGACACTTAACGTATCTGTCCTAAGCACTCCGTATCTCACTTAATCCCTAATGAAATCGTCTATTCCCTCCATTCACTCGCACTTAGTAAAGCTAGGGCTTGGAAAGGTAATCCAAATCACCAATGGGACTGATAGTCTAACCAAGGCATTCTAAAGCCAAAGCCACACTCGTGATGAGTATATTGTACAGGGTGGCAGTCTCTGCAGGCATGCCTACCTGACCAGAGGTCTGCTTCAGACCTCCTTCTCCCTGGATAAACAAAGTGAGGCTGTTCAGGAACTATTCAGGGCCGTTCAGGAACTTGGCAGCTTTCAGACGCCAAAGGCAATGACACTGAAACCAAGCACACTGGTGGTCAAGAGGAGCCTCTCGTGACAGCTAGCATCAGCTGCCATCCTTTTGCCAAAGATGGAGTCGCAACACACTGACTGAGAAAGCCACACTCTTTCTGTGAAATCTGCGATTCTGCACACTTTGGTTGTACTGTATTACTTCCAAGCACGCTGAATTTTAGAGCGTTCTCAAGGAGAAGAGAGGGAAAAAAAAAAAAGCAAACTCAGTAAATCCCAGTATTTTTACTGCCTTTGCCAAATTTGACATCTTTCAAAGTAACTGTGAGAAGCACGCACAATCTCTGCCAACTGCATGATTTAGCAGCTATAAAATCCCTCTGAATCAAACCCATTTTGAAATAAAAAGGAACCTGCTTGAGAATTTCATTGCACTGTTGGATACCTACTCAGAGATCAATCACCTCTCTTCATTCTGTATTCCTAGTATATTTTTAAGTTTAATCTTTTTTGCAGCTTACCCATTTAGTTAAGGGCAGAATTTTAAAAGACTAAAGATTGCGAAAGGAGGAGGAGGACGTGAAATCCGAACAAAGACTTTCTTTATATTCTGCACAATAGAAGTAAAAAAGATGGTCTATTTTCTTTTCATCTTTTTCCCCAATAGTGCAGTACCTAGATTCTCAAAACTTGAGTGTCCTGTCCCCCAAGGAAAATAGTATCTCTCTGCAGGCTGTCTAGCAGGATGAAACAGCTGTGTCTCCTACTCCACAGGGAATTTCTTCAGATGAAAGTCTATTTTTTTTGCTGAATATGATTGGGTGAGCAGAAGGCTAAACACATTGCTTATGGCTGGGCCTCCAATGACAATAGAAAAAAAATGTGTTCATAAAATGTAGCATAAAATGAATTAATTTAACTATCTGGAGACTGAAATATACATTGTAAAATAAAATACTGGCTATAGGAATATAAAGGTGTGAATATCGCCAAGCCACAAAGGAATAAAAATAAAATTGTTTGATTTGGGGTCTCTATGAAGGTTTAGTATCTATGAACAGAGAATTCTTGGCTCTCACTTGGAGTCTCACTAATGCAAACATTTTAGTTATGGCATATTGCACAGACACTTCAGTTATGTTTATGTTTAAAGGGGAAAGCAAAAAGGAAGATACTTTTTTCTCACAATGTTTATTTAAAGGACTAATATATGTTGATCTATAGAACTGCTAAGAAAATACTAAGTCAGATACGAACTGAATTTCCATTTAGGGGGCAAAATCTTACATTAGAAAGTAACTCACAATCTTTATCTTCCTCTCTGTAAGAAACAAGAGAGAATCACAAAAGAATCACACTCAGAAACCCTTTATAGATTCTAGTTGTCAACTAGACCATACTTTTCTGGTTTGGACAACCAACAGCATTTTTAATACCCCAAATTTTAATACCCCAAATTCATTTCAATGGTAGTAGTTTCAAGGTGTACCCATGCACGTGGGATCAGTATGGAGCTCTCAACCTGAAAAACAGATTCACAACTGTGTATATTTACTCTGCATAAAGCCATCAAGTTGCCAAATGGTGATTAATGTCTTGGACACAAAACCAAAATAGCATCTGCAACTTCCTTATAAAATCTACCCTGAGCTAGCGCGTGTGTGTGTGTGTGTGTTAGAGGATCACAGAAAAAGTGAAAGTGAAGTCACTCCGTCATGTCTGACTCTTTGAAACCCTATGGACTGTAGCCCACAGGCTCCCCCGTCCATGGGACTTTCCAGCCAAGAACCCTCGAGTGGGTTGCCATTTTCTTCTCCAGGGGATCTTCCTGACCTAGGGCACAAACTCAGGTCTCCCACATTGCAGGTAGACGCTTTACCATCTAAGCCACTGTGGAGTTCCTTTGAATCACAGGAAAATTTACAAATAACAAAATCATTTTTCACTGAAACATAAAATGGGGCTTATTAGTAGAGTGAGCATATAATTTGACATCTAAAAAGGACAATCATGAGAGCTAAAGGGGGCACTATTGGTAATTGCACTAAGACAACAGGCATACACTAGATATATGATGACACTATTAATAGCAAAATACCCTCTTCCTAATCAGAACATTAACATAACAGCAGCATGACAGGAGGGGGAAGACTTGCTTTGGAAGCAACTATGCTTAGATTAAACTCTGATATACATTAGTTGCTTTCAAATTGTAGTACTGGAGAAGACTCTGGAGAGTTCCTTGGACTGCAAGGAGACCAAACCAGTCACTCTTAAAGGAAATCAACCCTGAATATTCATTGAAAGGACTGCTGCTGAAGCTGAAGCTCCAATACTTTAACAACCTGATACATATTGTCAACTGATTGGAAATGACCCTGATGCTGGGAAGGGTTGAAAGCAAAAGGAGAAAGGGGCGGCAGAGGATGAGATGGTTAGATAGCATCACTGACTCAATGGACAAATTCCAAGAAGTAGCGAAGGACAGGGAAGCCTGGCGTGCTGCAGTCCATGGCGTTGCAGAGCTGGACACAACTCAGAGACTGAACAACAACAAAAATCTTACTCATATACATTTGTTTCCGTATTTCTCCATTTCCTCATCTATAAGATAGCAGAAAATATAGCTGACTTTGTGTAGTATTTACAATGCACCAGAAAATATGCTAAGGCATAATACTGAATAGCTTCATTTAAACCTCATAACAGCTAAATCATATTGTTACTATTTTCCCTATTCAACACGTGAAGCAACGAATTAAGTGAGGTTAAACACCTTGCTAGTGTTCATTCAANAAGTAAAAAAGATGGTCTATTTTCTTTTCATCTTTTTCCCCAATAGTGCAGTACCTAGATTCTCAAAACTTGAGTGTCCTGTCCCCCAAGGAAAATAGTATCTCTCTGCAGGCTGTCTAGCAGGATGAAACAGCTGTGTCTCCTACTCCACAGGGAATTTCTTCAGATGAAAGTCTATTTTTTTTGCTGAATATGATTGGGTGAGCAGAAGGCTAAACACATTGCTTATGGCTGGGCCTCCAATGACAATAGAAAAAAAATGTGTTCATAAAATGTAGCATAAAATGAATTAATTTAACTATCTGGAGACTGAAATATACATTGTAAAATAAAATACTGGCTATAGGAATATAAAGGTGTGAATATCGCCAAGCCACAAAGGAATAAAAATAAAATTGTTTGATTTGGGGTCTCTATGAAGGTTTAGTATCTATGAACAGAGAATTCTTGGCTCTCACTTGGAGTCTCACTAATGCAAACATTTTAGTTATGGCATATTGCACAGACACTTCAGTTATGTTTATGTTTAAAGGGGAAAGCAAAAAGGAAGATACTTTTTTCTCACAATGTTTATTTAAAGGACTAATATATGTTGATCTATAGAACTGCTAAGAAAATACTAAGTCAGATACGAACTGAATTTCCATTTAGGGGGCAAAATCTTACATTAGAAAGTAACTCACAATCTTTATCTTCCTCTCTGTAAGAAACAAGAGAGAATCACAAAAGAATCACACTCAGAAACCCTTTATAGATTCTAGTTGTCAACTAGACCATACTTTTCTGGTTTGGACAACCAACAGCATTTTTAATACCCCAAATTTTAATACCCCAAATTCATTTCAATGGTAGTAGTTTCAAGGTGTACCCATGCACGTGGGATCAGTATGGAGCTCTCAACCTGAAAAACAGATTCACAACTGTGTATATTTACTCTGCATAAAGCCATCAAGTTGCCAAATGGTGATTAATGTCTTGGACACAAAACCAAAATAGCATCTGCAACTTCCTTATAAAATCTACCCTGAGCTAGCGCGTGTGTGTGTGTGTGTGTTAGAGGATCACAGAAAAAGTGAAAGTGAAGTCACTCCGTCATGTCTGACTCTTTGAAACCCTATGGACTGTAGCCCACAGGCTCCCCCGTCCATGGGACTTTCCAGCCAAGAACCCTCGAGTGGGTTGCCATTTTCTTCTCCAGGGGATCTTCCTGACCTAGGGCACAAACTCAGGTCTCCCACATTGCAGGTAGACGCTTTACCATCTAAGCCACTGTGGAGTTCCTTTGAATCACAGGAAAATTTACAAATAACAAAATCATTTTTCACTGAAACATAAAATGGGGCTTATTAGTAGAGTGAGCATATAATTTGACATCTAAAAAGGACAATCATGAGAGCTAAAGGGGGCACTATTGGTAATTGCACTAAGACAACAGGCATACACTAGATATATGATGACACTATTAATAGCAAAATACCCTCTTCCTAATCAGAACATTAACATAACAGCAGCATGACAGGAGGGGGAAGACTTGCTTTGGAAGCAACTATGCTTAGATTAAACTCTGATATACATTAGTTGCTTTCAAATTGTAGTACTGGAGAAGACTCTGGAGAGTTCCTTGGACTGCAAGGAGACCAAACCAGTCACTCTTAAAGGAAATCAACCCTGAATATTCATTGAAAGGACTGCTGCTGAAGCTGAAGCTCCAATACTTTAACAACCTGATACATATTGTCAACTGATTGGAAATGACCCTGATGCTGGGAAGGGTTGAAAGCAAAAGGAGAAAGGGGCGGCAGAGGATGAGATGGTTAGATAGCATCACTGACTCAATGGACAAATTCCAAGAAGTAGCGAAGGACAGGGAAGCCTGGCGTGCTGCAGTCCATGGCGTTGCAGAGCTGGACACAACTCAGAGACTGAACAACAACAAAAATCTTACTCATATACATTTGTTTCCGTATTTCTCCATTTCCTCATCTATAAGATAGCAGAAAATATAGCTGACTTTGTGTAGTATTTACAATGCACCAGAAAATATGCTAAGGCATAATACTGAATAGCTTCATTTAAACCTCATAACAGCTAAATCATATTGTTACTATTTTCCCTATTCAACACGTGAAGCAACGAATTAAGTGAGGTTAAACACCTTGCTAGTGTTCATTCAACAAGTGGCAGAGTTGGACTATGAACCCTGGCAGTTGGTCTTTAGTGTTCATACTCTTAAACCTTGCGATATCCCGAAGATATCAATACCAATTTTTCAGAGTTTTTGTTAGGGCTAAATGAGAGACTGAATGCCAGACAACGAGCACAATGCCCAAAACACAGCAGAAAATAAAGACAGAGTTAGTAGTAATGGAATACAAAATAGCCAAGATGCTTTTTTGAGATAACCCATCTGGAACTACTTTGGAGGTGATAGCTATTTATAATGAGGTGCTCTGATCATTCTGTAGCTAAAGCTCTCACTTGGCTAGAAATCTCTGCTAACCTGATCTATTCCGAAAGTGCGCGTCTGCACGCTCAATCATGTGCAACTCTTTGCAACCATGGACTATATCCTGCCAGGCTCCCCTGTCCATGGAATTCTCCAGGCAAGAATATTGGAGTGGGTTGCCATTTCCTTCTCCAGGGGATCTTCCCAACCCAAGAATTGAACCTGTGTCTCCAGGCATCTCCTGCATTGCCACCTGTGGAGACCTGATAAATCAGAAGACGAGACTGAAGTAACAGTCACTTTAAACTTACACAAAGGCCATGAGGGAAATCTGGGGGGTGACAAAGCTGTCGCATAAATTAACTGTGATGCTAGTTACATGACTGCATTTCGCCAAAATTCAGAACTCCTTAATTTTACTCCCAAATTTTCTCAACTTAGCATTAAACCGCTTATTTTCTCTCAAATTCTTTAGAAACAAAGAAGCATTTGCATCCTCTACTCATACTTTTATACAACAGTAATTAAATATCCAAGAAAGATGGATCCCATTTGAAATATTGTACAAACAGAGAATTATTAGGAAGTAATTTGTTGGTTCATTCTCTCTAACATTTATTTTAAAAAACACCCTTAGAAGGCAACCTATTAAAATGATTAACATCATAATCATGTGACCAAGGAGCCAATAAGTTAATTAAAGTTCATTCATTCTACAAGCTCATTTCAGGAAGAAGTTGACTAAATTGAGCATAAAGACTTTTATATCCAATTTGATTTGCCTTCTAAATAAATTTTATATGTATATATATATAGAGAGAGAGATTTTTTTCTTATGCTTACAGATTTAATAACTTGGAAAATGTACCAAAACAACACTTAGGAAGATATTTTAACCAAACTCCCCAATCAGACTTTTTAAACCTTGTGACTATGATTTAGGATGCTAGTAGTAGATAAAATTATTTTCCATTACCCATTTAGAATATTTGATTACTAATTTACATAGGCAAGGCATCAGAACATAATGAATGTATGTCACCTTTGAGAGAGAGCATTTTCAGAATTGAAAGTGAACGCCCTGCTGCCTTCAGCCCAAGAATGCTAATAATTCAATACATTTCTGTCCAATCAGATGAAAGCACCATAAAGCACTTACATGCCAGGAAGTTGGATGCTAGTTAATACAAAACATGTTGGGAGATGAAGCAATCTTTTATTATTTGATTATAAAATGCCACCTTTACCCTTCAACTCTGAGTGATTTATTACAAGATGATTAAGACTGTGTGTTGATGCCTAAGAGGAACTGTTTTGATTTATGACAATTTCACACAAAATCACAACTGTCTTGTTTAAAGTCATTCTAAGTTGCAGTCCATGCTTGAGTATAGAAAAATAATTTAAAAGTTTACCATAAACAATTCAAGATTGCCATGAACATCTGAATTCACTGTGAGTTTCTTCTTGTATGTTTCTCTCCTGATGATTATTCTTATGTGGCATTTTCTCAGACTACCAAGCAAGGGCTGTAGTTTAGCCCGTGATATGCTTGGCTTCCTATGTTGGTCACCAAGCTTAGGAGACTACGGTTGCCAGATCCAGTCCTTTTTCTAAGATGTCTTATCAATCTCCAAGAAACAAAAAAAGTGGCATTTTAATGAAAATTTCATTAAATAATGTCATTCTAAATACTTCTTTTATAAAGGAGTGATCAATAGGTTGCAATAAACACATGAATACTTGAATTTTATTAGATTCTGCTAAGAACAAATATCTCCATATTGATGAATAGATGGTAATATGGGTTACTAACCAACTAAGATCGCTTTAGAAAGTAGTTTCAGACCTATCTCATCTAAACTATGTAATCTTGAGATAAGATGCTGGCAAATGCCTGAAGAGATGTGCCGGTTAGTTAGGGCCACTAAACAGAGCATGTGGGCTTCATAAATCAACTGAGTTTTCTTAATGTCACTGTAGCTTGAAAAGTGGGTGGATTTTCTTGCTTCCTATAGCATCATGCTTTAATGTGTCTCTGCTTTCCCTTTCTCTTTTAAAAAATCTCAGGCTACTCATTTTTGCTGTACAAACTAAGGAGTTTTGACACATCATACTAAGGATTATAAGAACACGGGCCAGGGTAGCAGGCAGTATTCTCCAGAAATTAGTACGGCGACATCTCATATCTCAAGAGGGAGACCTTCCCAATCTGAAGGTTTTGTTTCTTCTATCTGTGCTCTAGGTATTAGAACTTTTAAGGGAGGTTAGTTTTCCTTTTCAGAACATCAGACTGAAAATTTTTATTCTTAATTCGTAATGGTAATGAACTGTAGAAAAAAATTATTTTTGAGAAAGTAAAGGCTGGGTTTTTGATTTGGCAGAGCCATAGATGCTTGTATGTTCATTGTAACGCTGTCTTTGTATGAATTTAACAAACATTTTCCTGCTCCTCTATGAGCTCAGACTTTGCTTGATCTCAACCTTTGTACCTCTGGAAGACAGTTTTATAGTTTAGAATGTTTTGATCATTATTACTAGTTCATGTGAATTGGCAACCATTGAAAAACAAAGTCTTTTAAAAGAAATATTTATCTGGCTTCACTGGGTCTTACTCGGGGCAGGCAGAATCTTTAGTTGTGACACACAGGATCTACTAGTTACCACATGCGAACTCTTAGTTCCAGCATGTCTGATCTCGTTCCCTGACCAGGGATCGAACTTGAGCCCCCTGCATTGGGAGCACAGAGTCTTAGCCAATGGACCACCAGAGAAGTCCTTAAAAAGCATAGTCTGTAAATCAAGACAATTCCCCACATTTGAAACTTTAGGGGATTTTTTGTTGGTGTTTGGTTGTTTGGGGGTTTTTCATTGCTGCTTTGGTTTTTTGTGTATGTGTTTGCAAGTAGGATATATGAGGCAGATAATTATCATTCCTCTTGCGTTTTCATGGGCTACAAATGTGAAACTTGGTACTCCTCCCATATTACACTTCGGTGGGGGGCGGGGGGGGTCCGTCTAGTGGTCTGACACTAGCCCAGAGAAGAGCACTGAAATTTTGAGAGTCTCTAAACTTGTAGGCAGTTTTTAAGAGCTTTCACACTTCACCCTATAGTTTCAGAAGAAAAGAGAACAAAGCTGCTATAGGACACACGCTCTCCTGACAAGGGTAGCCTGAGAAATGGAGATCATATTGCTTCTTTCTTCTGATCACATACTGATGGGTGCCTGTCACCTGTTTCCGGCTACTGAACTGTATTTTCTCCACCACACAACCAAGTATTTCACATACTCCAAGCTGGCCTTGTATTACTAATGGGTCCTCGGACCTTCAAGAGGCCATACCATGTCTGCATGGTATGATATCTCAGCTGGAATTTAACTTCTATTACTATCTTATTTTGTGACCTTGGCAAGTCTCTTAACCTTTCTGAGGATCTCTTAACATTTTTCCAGTTCCAGAGTTTGAAAAGTGTGGATAACAATAGACAGTGCTTGCCTTTCAGAGGTGGCATGAGGACTAATTAGCTGATGTTTGTTAAGAGCTGTATACATGCTAAGTATTATGATTATTCTTAGTCGTGTTAGCGTTACAAAATGTCAGTGTGTTGAGTGGGAAAAAATGGGGTTATAGGACCCTGGTGGAGTATTCCTCTCTTATAAGTTTCCCCTTTCTGATGAAATTACTAGAAATATGTTTAGTTATTTCTAAACTAAATGGTTTCACTATAACCAGAGGATAGGAGTTAGCTCATTTGAATTAACATATAAAAACTATATCTCACAGTTTTCTATGGACCAGAAGACTCAGAAAGAAAGGGACCCCCCAGGATAATCTGTACATATTGAACTACTGCAGAGTGTGATTGCTGTACCTGACTGCCTGGAGTTAAACATGCTCCATATAGGAACAAGGCAATATCAGATCCCCAGAGAGAACTGAGTCATTCCACTAACTAGTTGCTTATGTTCAAGTAGTGAGGGTGGGTGGCAGCTCTAGGTACATTAATCACTCATATGTAATACTCCATTTTTTAGACATGCAGTGTAGAGCAGTGGGCGAATTTAAACAAATATATAAATACATTTACAAAGCAGTGGGGCTCTTCACTAATAATTTCATTAAGAATGCATAAAAATATTTGACTCTGATGGCTCCTCCTTCCTTCCACCATCACATCTTCACTATCTAGGCACTCAGAAGCATGAAGAGACCTAACATCTGGACTGTACACATATTTTCCAAACAGTGAAGACTTAGTTTAAAGGGAAATATTTTAACACTTATATTTAGATCAAAGTAATGATTTTTTAACTGGATATCCCAGGGCCTGCATGCAGCCTCTAGTATTAATACACTTCCTTAAAACTATATACATTATTGACATTTCAGGACAGGTGATCCCCAACCCTGGTACTTTGCTGGAAGTGACGGATACTTTTCTTTAGTTTATTTGCATTTGGTACTTGAGAGTCAAGGACACCAACTTCTCATTCCTTTTTGACAATAGTGCTCTCAACACCACCAAAAGAGATCAGGATAGGAATTTGCATAGAGGCTGGCTTCCCCAATGGCTCAGACAGTAAAGAATCTGCCTCCAATGTGAGAGACCCAGGTTCCTTCCCTGGGCTGGGAAGTTCCCCTGGAAAACAGAATGGCTACCCACTCCAGTATTCTGGTCTGGAGAATTCCATAGACAGAGGAGCCTGGTGGACTACAGTCCACATGGTCACAAAGAGTTGGACACAACTGAGCAACTAACACTTTCATATAGAGAAGGTTTGGAAGCATGCTTTATCTGATCTGAGTTTTCTCATACTGGATCAGTTCCCCACCACACTGGCAAACTGAGGCAGGTCATTAAACATGTTTACTTCAGATTTTCACAGGAAAATTACCTACATGACCTCTTCAGTTCAGTTCAGTCGCTCAGTCGTGTCCGACTCTCTGTGACCCCATGAATCGCAGCAATAGAGGAAAACAAATTTCTGCAGAAACTATGGTATATTCAGATGCTGCTTTGTATCTCATAACACTCGTACCCTGACACCATTATTGTGTTACTAATTGACACTGACTTGTATAAAACACCAGAGATGAACGATAACTGTGGATGAGCAAATAGAGAGATAAAGAATGCCCTATGAGATACACACTAGTAAGAACCCAGTGTGGTGAAGAAAATGAATCTGACCTGGGCTGAAAGATAATAGCAGCATTAGCCAAGATATCACATAACTATTGATAGTTAGAAGTCAAAGACTTACTCTCAGTTTGGATAAATGTTTCTCTCACACATGCATTTAAATGTCTTTCTTCCTCAACAAAATGAATGGTATTTGTCTTTCTTTTCTCCCTACAGACTGCCAGATTATTATACAAGAGCATTTTATATAGGTGAGTATGGTATACCAATTGAAACACAATTGTATCATCATTTCAAGCTCAGTAGGCGCAAAATACATCTCTTACTTGGCAATTCCCAGGCTGTTGTCAGGAAATAGACACAAATCAACTGAAAAGCTTGTATTTATTCATATCCAAGAAACGTTTTCTTGTCAATAGCTATGTATGAATTTTTCCCTAGTGATTTAAACAAAAGGAAGATCCAGAATGTTTTGGTAGTTTATTCTTATCTTCATTTGTATATCTACAAAAGAGTTAATATTATATGATGCCAATATATTTCGAGCAGAGTAATACTCTCAGCTCAGCTATGACCTTTTCCCCTGTAATTAGTTCCAACTGAAATTAGATTCAGTAAAAGCATGGCTCCAATTAGAGCTAAATCAAAACAAAACTCAGGGCTTGATTACATATAGCAAAAGTGTGGAGGGAAAAAGGGGGTAAAAGAAGAGGCGATATTCTTCCAATTTAGTTCTGCAGATTGAACCATATGGTAAATCCTGTGAACTCTGGAGAAAATGTGCATTTATTTCCATACAGAGTTAGGTTAATATTTTCCATAACTCTCAGAGATTTTGCACTCTCACCTCAGTTGACCAGTTTTCCAAAACTCTGCATGTGAAAAGCAAATCAAAAATTTTCAAAGTTCTGACCTAGGAAAAGATCTAGGTTCTCTAGGAGAAGAAAAAAGGGAAATCTTCAAGCTTGTTTTGCATAACCTTATAAAACACAAAGCCAAGATTATGAGAGTTATTGGAATGCATTTACTTATCTCACACTGAGTAACTCTACATAGCTGCCTGACATGCAAGTCTATAATACAGCAGAATTTTTTTCTAAGTTCAGTTTTCTTGTCTGTAAAACAAACAGACAAGTAAGCAAGTAAATTAAAAAAAAAAAAGGATGGTAAGACTAAATCCTGATTCATGAGGCATACTATAAATGTGAGTTACATTTCTTCTCTTTCTCTTATCAAACTTGTCTTGAGGCCCAAAGCCGGAAAGTCTACAGCCTAACCAAAATATAGGCTTCATGAAATATAGCAGTGGAAAAATGGGCTTCAAAAAAAATGTCTGGGACTAATTATTGGGAGCTTCAAAATCCAAGTTAAGAAGCTGTGGCAAACATAAGGATGTGCCTCACCTACAGGAACAGACAACGATTTCAGGTCTGAATTTGCCTTTTATTCACAGAGAGCCTATTTCAGCACTGCTACCTGGGGATTTAGGAACTCTCTAGTCCACAAGTATGAGATTGCATATTGCACAGCATCGAAAGACAGGACTCACTTTACAGCAAAAGAGGTGTAGGAATGCGCCCGTGACTACGGGATTTACTAGTCATAGGTCATAGCACATTCTATGGCAACCCACTCCAGTACTCTTGCTTAGAAAATCCCATGGACGGAAGAGCCTGGTACAGGCTACTGTCCACGGGGTCGCAAAGAGTCAGACACGACTGAGCGATTTCACTTCACTTCACACCATCCAAAGGCAGCCAGTTAGCTTCATAGAACACTAGACAGTGAAAGTGAGGGCTTCCCTGGTGGCCCAGATGGTAAAGAATCTGCCTGCAATGCAGGAGACCCAGGTTCCATCCCTGGTTCGGGAAGATCCCCTGGAAAAGGGAATGGAGCTTCCAAAGAAAGGCACAACGTGCTGGCCTGAAAGAAACACTCCAAAAGGGGTGAAGTGTCATCCTTCAAGACAGAGAGCTGCTGCTGCTGCTGCTGCTGCTGCTAAATCGCTTCATTCGTGGCCGTCTCTGTGCGACCCCATCGACGGCAGCCCACCAGGCTCCCCCGTCCCTGGGATCCTCCAGGCAAGAACACTGGAGTGGGTTGCCATTTCCTTCTCCAATGCATAAAAGTTAAAGTGAAGTGGTGTCCACCTCTTAGCGACCCCATAGACTGCAGCCCACCAGGCTCCTCCGTCCATGGGATTGGCCAGGCAAGAGTATTGGAGTGGGGTGCCATCGCCTTCTCCTCAAGACAGAGTAAACTTACTTAAATTAGAGATCTCTGTGTGACATTGTCTCTCCAAGAGAAGGAATACATGGGTTAGGGAATGAAAGAGTGGAAGCCTGAGACTTCCCTGGTGGTCCAGTGGTTAAGACTCCCCTGCAGGGGGCCTGGGTTCAATCTCTGATCAGGGAACTAGATCCTACATCCAGAACTATAAAAAGATACCATATACCACATCTGAAAAAAAAAAAAAAAAAGATCTCGCATGCCACACTGAAGATGGAAAATCCCATTTGCCACAACTAAGACCTTGCATAGCCAAATAAACAAATATTTAAAAAAAAAAAAAAAAAAAAGTGGAAGCCTTACCCTCTCTTCCAATGACCCACCAGGTAACCTTGTGCTTTCTGCTCCTATAATTCTGGGACTATGCAAGGTTAAAGATATTGGTCCCAAGAAAGGGCAAACTCTAATGAGCAGACAGCACCAGGGTTCATTCTTCTGAACTACAAAATACAGCCTGCTCCAGGGCCATCTGGACTCTTTGTGTCCAGAGGCCAGGAGATGAAACAAGGAGGCACCATAGGGGCAGGGGCAGTCTACCTTCCTCAGTAAGATATTAAACCACCACAACCCACTGGTGTTTCCAGGTGCCCTCTGGCCTCAGAATGACCATGAGCACACACATATAAAAGCCCTAAACTATGAAGAGTATTGAGTGTTCAGATCATTCAAGATAGAAGGTTTGGTCATGTCACCAGGTAAGCCACAAAGACTTGCCAAAGTGAGAGTCAAGAGAATTCAAGAAGCGATCATAAAGGAGCAAAAAGTGAGTATCAGCAGCAGCCCCAAGATCAACTTCAGTGAAAGGAGTTATAGTTCATCTCATTGGCCTCCTTCTTTTTGAAATTCCCCTCGAGAAGAAAGGCTGCAGAGATTGGGAGTTTGGGACTGACATATGTACACCATTTAAACCCTGTATAAAATAGATAACTAATGAGGACCTACTGGTAGCACAGGGAACTCTACTTAATGCTCTGTGGTGATCTGAACCAGAAGGAAATCCAAAAGGGAGGGGATAAACATGTGTGTAAGTTGTAGAAGACCCTTGAGAGTCCCTTGGACTGCAAGGAGATCCAACCCGTCCATTCTGAAGGAGATCAGCCCTGGGATTTCTTTGGAAGGAATGATGCTAGAGCTGAAGCTCCAGTACTTTGGCCACCTCATGCGAAGAGTTGACTCATTGGAAAAGACTCTGATGCTGGGAGGGACTGGGGGCAGGAGAAGGGGACGACAGAGGATGAGATGGCTGGATGGCATCACCGACTTGATGGGCGTGAGTCTGAGTGAACTCTAGGAGTTGATGATGGACAGGGAGGCCTGGAGTGCTGCGATTCATGGGGTCGCAGAGAGTTGGACATGACTGAGTGACTGAACTGAACTGAATTGAAGGCTGATTCACTTTGCTCTACAGTAGAAACTAACACAACATTGTAAAGCAACTATCAGTTGAGTTCAGTTCAGTTCNGAGTGAACTCTAGGAGTTGATGATGGACAGGGAGGCCTGGAGTGCTGCGATTCATGGGGTCGCAGAGAGTTGGACATGACTGAGTGACTGAACTGAACTGAATTGAAGGCTGATTCACTTTGCTCTACAGTAGAAACTAACACAACATTGTAAAGCAACTATCAGTTGAGTTCAGTTCAGTTCAGTCGCTCAGTCATGTCTGACTCTTTGCAACCCCATGGACTGCAGCACCCTAGGCTTCCCGTCCATCACCAACTCCCAGAGCTTACTCAAACTCATATCCATCGCATTGGTGATACCATCCATCTCATTCTCTGTCCTCCCCTTCTCCTCCCACCTTCAATCTTTCCCAGCAACTAAACCCCTGCTTATTTAACTTATGTGCAGAGTACACCATGAGAAATACTGGACTGGAAGAAGCACAAGCTGGAATCAAGATTGCCAGGAGAAATATCAATAACCTCAGATATGCAGATGATATCACTCTATGGCAGAAAGTGAAGAGTGAAAAAGTTGGCTTAAAGCTCAACATTCAGAAAACTAAGATCATGGCATCTGGTCCCATCACTTCCTGGCAAATAGATGGGGAAACAGTGGAAACACTGTCAGACTTTATTCTTTGGGGCTCCAAAATCACTGCAGATGGTGACTGCAGCCATGAAATTAAAAGACACTCCTTGGAAGAAAAGTTATGACCAACCTAGATAGCATATTCAAAAGCAGAGACATTACTTTGCTAACAAAGGTCTGTCTAGTCAAGGCTATGGTTTTTCCATTGGTCATGTATGGATGTGAGAGTTGGACTGTGAAGAAAGCTGAGTGCCAAAGAATTGATGCTTTTTTTTTTTTTTTTTTTTTTGCTTCTTAGGTTGAGCTTTATTTCACATTTTTGTTGTTCTTTTAAACAATAAACATATAATTTTCTTTTTTACTTTACAATATTGTATTGGCTTTGCCACACATCAACATGTGCTTTTGAACTGTGGTGTTGGAGAAGACTCTTGAGAGTCCCTTGGACTGCAAGGAGATCCAACCAGTCCATTCTGAAGGAGATCAGTCCTGGG
>SJYA01002742.1:0-56104 GCA_006410615.1 Neotragus moschatus | reverse complement strand
TTTTTTTTTTTTAAATAAAGGCTGCAGAAACCATGAAGGAGTTTTTTCCAAAACCTCTGCAGAAAAGTATATCTGTGGCACACAAGTGGAGAATGCATCAAGCAGATCTCTTAAAGGTGAGAGAAGTCTCAAAAAGGTGAGAGCCTTCAAAGACCTCAGCTTCAGGGGTCAATAGACCTTTCATCTAGAAATTTGTCATTACCCTGGCTCAGAGCCCACTTTTCTAGTCTTTATTTTTCATACTGTAAATTACCAGACAATGTACATGATTGATTCCGCTTGGCTTGGATTGCATGTGTAACTCTGCTCCAGAAATCTCTTCCCAGTGGGGGAGGGGAGGTGGTTATCTAACAGAAAGTGGCTCTCAGAGTCTCGACCCTAGAGAAGGCACCCACCGAACAGACCCTCATCAGCTAAGAAGATCAAAAGCAATCCTTTAAATCAACATGACAAAGATACCCTCTACAATTCCTCTGATGCAAAACAATCCACTTTCTTCAGAAGCAGCTTTCCCATCTGGAGATAGTTCTAAATATTTCTCTCTGTCCCTGGGTATTTTGGGAACTGCATGTGGCCACTGCCTCTTAAGGTAGCACAGATGATATCTGCTGCCTCTCAGAATTTCAGTAAGTGACCAGAAATCTGTAATCTTTTGAGCTTCTGGAAATTTCATCGTTTGATGTGATTTCAACCACTTTTTTCTGTCATTCAATCCATGCCCAATGCACTACTACAGATGAGAAAAACAGCTTAAAGATAAACACGCCATTCTCCAATATCCATTTAGGTTACTTACTTGCAAGTGTTGCGATGCCAGTGGCGATTTTGGACAGGGCAAATCTCNTTTGATGTGATTTCAACCACTTTTTTCTGTCATTCAATCCATGCCCAATGCACTACTACAGATGAGAAAAACAGCTTAAAGATAAACACGCCATTCTCCAATATCCATTTAGGTTACTTACTTGCAAGTGTTGCGATGCCAGTGGCGATTTTGGACAGGGCAAATCTCCACTTAAGCCAATGAGGGGTGGCACAGAAGGAGAGAGGTTCACATCTGTCTTTTTTTTTTTTTTTTTGCCTGTATTTCCATTTTGTTTCCTAAACTTCAATCTCCCCAGAATGTAGTGTTCACTAGGATCTTGCATCTAAAAGAAAATGTTGATGCTCAAAGCTTTTTATCATTTCTTTCACAAATGAAATTCACAGACCCACAGTGGAAAACATCACTTGGAGTAAATTCCTTTTGAGACACACGATAGCAGTATTTAAGCTTTATCATAACGGAGCTTCATCTGCTGATGTCCAACACAGAGACATTCTAGTTTTCCCTGGCCACTTGAGAAAGTGTGAGCTAAGAAAATTCTTAGAACTGTGCCACAGACATTGACAGGAGCAAAAAGAGCCTAACTATTGGCTGAGGGGGTAAAAAAAAAAAAAAAAAAGGGAAGTAGGCAAAAAGAAAGGAATGCTTATGGAACCCCTCTGAAGGCCAGACACCTGGCATCTAAGGGCATTAACTTATTTAACCTTTACAAGGAGCCTGATCAGTTCAGTTCAGTTCAGTCGCTCAGTCGTGTCCAACTCTCTGCGACCCCATGAATCACAGCACTCCAGGCCTCCCTGTCCATCACCAAGTCCCAGAGTTCACTCAGACTCACACCCATCAAGTCAGTGATGCTACCCAGCCATCTCATCCTCTGTCGTCCCCTTCTCCTCCTGCCCCCAATCCCTCCCAGCATCAGAGTCTTTTCCAATGAGTCAACTCTTCGCATGAGGTGGCCAAAGTACTGGAGTTTCAGCTTCAGCATCATTCCCTCCAAAGAAATCTCAGGACTGATCTCCTTCAGAATGGACTGGTTGGATCTCCTTGCAGTCCAAGGGACTCTCAACAGTCTTCTCCAACACCACAGTTCAAAAGTACCAGTTCTTCAGCGCTCAGCCTCCTTCACAGTCCAACTCTCACATCCATACATGACTACTGGAAAAACCATAGCCTTGACTAGATGGACCTTAATCGGCAAAGTAAAGTCTCTGCTTTTCAATATGCTATCTAGGTTGATCATAACTTTTCTTCCAAGGAGTAAGCGTCTTTTAATTTCATGGCTGCAGTCACCATCTGCAGTGATTTTGGAGCCCCCCAAAATAAAATCTGCCACTGTTTCCACCGTTTCGCCATCTACTTCCCATGAAGTGATGGGACGGGATGCCATGATCTTCGTTTTCTGAATGTTAAGCTTTAAGCCAACTTTTTCACTCTTCTCTTTTACTTTCATCAAGAGGCTTTTTTGTTCCTCTTTACTTTCTCCCATAAGAGTGATGTCATCTGCATATCTGAGGCTATTGATATTTCTCCTGGCAATCTTGATTCCAGCTTGTGCTTCTTCCAGTCCAGCGTTTCTCATGATGTACTCTGTTTAGAAGTTAAATAAGCAGGGTCACAATATACAGCCTTGACGTACTCCTTTTCCTATCTGGAACCAGTCTGTTGTTCCATGTCCAGTTCCAACTGTTGCTTCCTGACCTGCATACAGATTTCTCAAGAGGTAGATCAGGTGGTTTGGTATTCCCATCTGAAAGATGGGTTTTAACCTTACTGCCTGCAGGTGGGGAACTGAGCCTCAGAAAAGAGTAAGCAACTTGCCAATATGGTCACACAGTTTATCCACTGAAGAGATAGGACTCAAAAAAAAATCATTTCATCATCCAAGCACACATCCAAACACAGCAGGGCCGATTCTCTGGTCTCACCAGAACACGACTCTTTCCCTTTCCTTGTTGTTGAATATAAGAATCATAGGTGCTACTGAATATAATAAATTAAAGGAGGCAAATTTGGCAGGACTCCATAGTGAGTGCGCAGTTGCTGTGCCTCACAGCAATGTCTATAGGGGCAATAAAAACAAAAAAAGAAAAGAAAAGAATAGACAATTACATTTTAAAAGCTAACCGAAAGAGTATAAAAGGTTAGCGGCAATGGAGATTATCTAAAGTCCTACCCTTATCCCTACCCTCATGTATGGTGAAACAGAGAAAAATTTATGTCCATATGGGAGAAGAACTAGAGTTTATTAAACAATGTTATGTCCTTCATGTTTTATATGTTATATCTTATTTAATCCTAACAATCCCCTCATTCAAAGAAAACAGTTCTCATTTTACAGATGAAAAAACTGAAGCCCAAAGACAGTTTAACAACTACAATTGTTCAGGTACAAGCTACAGAAAACCTGACTCACAGTGGCTTGGGCAAGTAAAGCATTGTTTCTCATGAAACCAGAAGTCTGGGTGGGCAGCAGAGGCTCATACAAAGAGTCCACATGGCCAGCACGGACTCAGGCTCCTTCTGCCGCTCTGGTATGCCATCCCCAGCATGTGGCTTTTATCCTTATTCTTTCAGCATGTCTGCTGGACCTCTGAGCATTGTAAATACATGGCAGGGAGGGAGATAAAGAAAGACAGAAGAGCAAAAGGTGAACAGAAAAGAACCATGCCAACCAGATATGTTCCTTTTTATCAAAAGGATAACAGAGTTTCTGAAAGCCATACCCAAAGCTTAATCTTCTTGCTCAGAACTACATTACTTAGCCACCTGTCTCTGTAAGAGAAACCACTGGATTGAATATTTAGAATATTCTAAACTCCACTGCAGCCCTAAATAAAATAAGAATTAGTAACGAGTTAATATTTGGGCAAAGTGCTTAGAATAAGATCTGACTCCTAGTAAGTGACGTGTGTTTAACATATGAAGAAAAGAAGGAATTAAGTAACTAAAGAATGAATAAATGGGACCTGGATATTGGGTAGGCAAACAGAATTATTTAACACAGATAAAAGACTTGCTTAAATTGCCCAACTAGCAAATGGTAGTGATGTAATTCCATTTTGAGTTCTAACTTCAAAAGATTTTTTTTTTCTTATTATAACATAAAAACACCCCCTCAGTAATCACTCAGTTGTGTCTGACTCTTTGTGATCCCACAGACTGTAGCCTGCCAGGCTCCTCTGTCCATGGGATTTCCCAGGCAAGAATACTGGAGTGGGTTGCCATGCCCTTCTCCAGGGGATCTTCCTGACCCAAGGATCGAACATGGGGGCAGATTCCTTACCATCTGAGCCACCAGGGAAGCGCCCCCCACCCCCACCGCCAGTCACACACACACTTTTAAATTCCTATGTGACTATGTCTGCAGATGTTATATAATTTTCCTAAGTGCTACTTAAAATATTAGATTCCAATTGCAGAACTGGTTCTAAGAAAATAGGTATGCCAGTCTAAACAATTTCATTCTCTGGTGGGCTACTTAGCCTTTAATAGGCAGGATGAAAAAATATCCCAAATAGCACTGGCATTCACAGCAGCTCGACCCTGGCTTAACTGTAATTGTGCCAACAAACCTAGAGAAAGTGAATGTGAAAGTGTTAGTCACTCAGTAGTGTCCAACTCTGTGACCAATGGACTGTAGCCACCAGGAATTTCTAGAAATTTCTATGGAATTTCTAGGCAAGAATACTGGAATGGGTTGCCATTTCCTTCTTCAGGGGGTCTTCCTGACCCAGGGATTGAACTCAGGTCTCTTGCATTGCAGGTAGATTATTTACCATCTGAGCCACCAAAGAAATCTAGAGCCACTGATAAACTGAAAGAAGCAGATGACTCCCCAGCATAGACTGACAAAGGAGCACTTGAGTGTAATGTGGGGACTGCCTTTTATTAGCCAGACTTCTAGCCCCTCTGGGTTTTAGCCCTTAGGACAGCAAGTGGTCTTTGTGTGCTGTGTCACCTATGGGCAATGCATCCACATATCAACACAGTTGGTAACCTCCTTTGTTTGACCTTCACCATCCTTAAATGTCAAACATCACCCTCCATATATAGACGCATCAGGTCAACTCAGGTTTATCCTGGGTGCCCAAAGAGAGAATCAAAGATCAGCCCTTATAAAAATTCATTACTGATGAATATTGAAATATTACAGGGAAATTAATCAATATTATTAAACATCAAGAGATTAAATGCTGGCTCATTCTATGGGAGATGGAACCAACCACCCCAGAAGACCTCTTAAAAGTGCTGATTGGGATTGTTTAAATATACATGTATATGAATGTGAAAATGACTAACTTTTCAAAGGTCGATCAAGGATAGAAAGCAAACAGAAAGCTGAGTATGAAGGGTTCGGTGGCACAGGAGATTGTCCGTGGCCTTTCTCAGCAGTCATGTTACACCCACGGGATTCACAGTGACTCTCCCTGTGAGTCACTGTACCCCATACTAATTAGTACCCCCATACTAATAATACTAATTAGTACTATTAGTACCCCCATACTAATCAAGGAACGGGAGTTTGGCCAAGATCCACTGTGAATTCAATGGCTATCCACTGCCTAGGTCGAGACTTTAAGAATCAAATCAAATAATGAAATCCCATTGGTTCCTCAAAAGAAATTACTGTTTTCTTTTCACGTGGATTATGACTTGTTTAAACCCCAGTGACTGTTCAGTTTCTGCTCACATCAGACAAATATTTGCTAATTAAGGGTAAGAGGAGATAGAACCAGAAGGTCAATCGGCTTATTCCTTGTTAGAAACCATATAAGGAGGTTTATATCTTCTGAATTCTATTTTACAAAACAGCAATTCTTGTCTTGTCTTCCATACACACTGACACCATTCCTGTTCTTTAAAACATGCCTTTCTTTGTGAGATTATTTTTGTGAGCCCCAGAGTAAGAACAAAGAGTGATTTCTGTCCTGGACACTCATGCATTATTCCAGTCCAAATCTTAGATAATCTTCAGTTCATGTTCTGGAATTAGATTCTCTGAGTTTGACTACGGTTTTTACTACTTACACCCAGTATGGTCTTGAACAAGATATTTCATCTGGTAAAGTCAGTTTCCCTTTCTAAACCATGATGAGCTTGCTAATATAAATACTGCAGACTTTCAGTTAGATGTAGGATCATACACGTCAAGTGTTCAACCTAACTCTTAGGTACCTAATAAATATCCAATATGTAAGATTAGTAAGTCACTTCAGTCATGTCCAACTCTTTGTGACCCCATGGACTATAGCCCACCAGGCTCCTCTGCCCATGGGATTCTCCAGGCAAGAATACTGGAATGGGTAGCCATTTCCTTCTCCAGAGGATTTTCTGTCCCAGGGATTGAACCCATGTCTGTCTCCTGTATTGGCTGGCAGGTTTTTACCACTAGCACCACCTGGGAAGGCCAAGGTTAGTTATAACCTAAAGCAAAACAAAGCATACTTTTCTAGGTATTGAATCTTCTTATAATGGATTTACAGTGGACTCATATCCAATATTTTTCCCATCACTCTGTTCTCTCAGGAAATTAAGAAGCTACATAATTACATGAATATTTTCAAAGATTCCAAATAAATCTTAATGCAAAGCCAATTCTCTAACACTCAGTGGCTCCACCATCTGATTAATGGCTTTAGTCTTTTCCTTTTATTCTGGAATGGAGTGATATGGTAGAAGGACTGCAGTTCTACCATCAGAGTGGTGAGCATTATCTACTCCAAGATAAGAGGTATGATCTTTAGGGGATGTCAGAGTCCCCTGCTCATAAGCCTCAGTACATAGATGGGTATGTACCAAGGTGCCTCTAGTTTGCATCAGTAAAACCTCCCTTTGAGAGATATTAATTAAAATATTTAGGGATCACAGCTGAGTCTACAATTTGAATGGAGGCCAGATACTGAAAAAGGTCTCTCTTCCATTGTGTTATTTACTGCTGGTAAAAATATTCCAGCTGAGGTTCAGAATGCTAAAACAATACTTCAAAGATGTCATGCATTTAACACCCTCCTGCCCCACGGGGACCAGAGAAATGAGTCATGATGTAAAGTGGTTCTCCTGCAGACATTCTGGTGCTACAAGAGTAAAATGGAGTAAAAGAGACATCCTGGTCTCAACAGTAAACCCCATAGTACAAAAGATCTCTAAAACTACAGTGACGGGTCCAAAGTCCAAATTATTGTGCCAATAGGCCAACATCTGTGACTTTTCCAAATATCACTGTGTCAAATGCACCAATAAAGACTGATGAGTAATTTCACTTCCAGAATTCTCTTCTAATCACATAATGAGACCTGACATATCTCTCACTCTCAAGTCTCTATTTTACCCCCATTCAAATCTCTCTTAAACTTCACATAACCACCTGCCTGTTCTTCAGAAATACCTCACACATTTAAACCATTACTCCTTTGTAGGCTGGCTTCTTGTATGTTGCCTGTTCAAGTACATGGCAGCATGATTTCTCCAATGAACACCATCCATGACTGCTTCTTCTCCCTTAGTTGCTGAGTACAGTCATCATCTTTTCAATATTAAGTTCTTAAAAATTCATTTTCTACATCCTAATTGCACTCTCCTACTACCTAGGTCCAACTATATCATCACCTATACTTTGTAACATGGAAATAATTTCTCAATTAGCTTCTCTGTCTACTTTGTTCCACCAATGCAGTCTCCACAAAGCCACCAGTCATCCTTCACAATGCATTTCTAATTACGTTGCTCTCAATTAAAACATGCTAAAGATTTTTACTGCCTTCAGGATAAGGAACAAACTCCTTGCTGCTGCTGCTGCTGCTACTAAGTCGCTTCAGTCATGTCCAACTCTGTGCGACCCCATAGATGGCAGTCCACCAGGCTCCCCCGTCCCTGAGATTCTCCAGGCAAGAACAGTGGAGTCGGTTGCCATTTCCTTCTCCAATGCATGAAAGTGAAAAGTGAAAGTGAAGTCACGCAGTCATGTCTGACTCAGCGACCCCATGGACTGCAGCCTACCAGGCTTCTCCGTCAATGGGATTCTCCAGGCAAGAGTACTGGAGTGGGGTGCCACTGCCTTCTCCAAATATACTCCTTTAGATTTTCGAAAAGTCTTTTCATGATCTGGTCCCAATCTCTCTTCTCAAAAAACCAATGTTCCAGATGTACCTAATTGCTTATAGTTTTTCCATATTGTCATGCTTTTTCTTGCCCATAGGTCTTTGTATGTGATGTTCACTATATTTAGAAAAGCGATCCTTCCCCAATATTTTCATTTATCCCATTAACTATTACTCACCCTTCAGTTTTGAATCTAGTTTAACTTCCTTAAAGTTCCTGACTTCCAGTTGTATCCAGTGCTTACCATATGCCCTCAGCACTTTTCAAAGAATAATGTAATTGCCTTTTTATAAATTCCTCTCTAGATCTTTCCTTTTCTAAGATTCTTAAATTCAGCAATTGTGCTATGGCCTTACACATAGTAGTTCAGTTCAGTTCAGTCGCTCAGTCGTGTCTGACTCTTTGCAACCCCATGAATCACAGTACACCAGGNTGATTAGATTGACTAGTTTTCTGTGAGTATGGTTTCAGTGTGTCTGCCCTCTGATGCCCTCTTGCAACACCTACCATCTTACTTGGGTTTCTCTTACCTTGGATGTGGGGTATCTCTTCACAGCTCCTCCAGCAAAGTGCAGCCGCTGCTCCTTACCTTGGATAAGGGGTATCTCCACACCACCGCCCTTCCTGACCTTCAACGTGGGATGGTTCCTCTAGGCCTTCCTGTGCCTGCACAGACACAGCTCCTTGGATGTTGGGTTGTTCCACTCAGCCACCGCCCCTGGCCTCGGGCACCGCCTCTGGTCTCAGGTGTAGGGTGGCTCCTCCTGGCCACCATCCCTGGCCTTGGACACGGGGAGGCTCCTCCCAGCCACCGCCTCTGGCCTCGGACACGGGATGGCTCCTCCCGGCCCCCAACCCTGACCTTGGACGCGGGGTGGCTCCTCTCAGCTGCCGCCCCTGACCTCAGAAACAGGGTAGCTCCTCTCAGCCGTTCCTGCGCCGTCACAGTCTGGCACTCTCGGCCACTGCCCCTGACCTTGGACGTGGGGTAGCTCCTCTCAGCCGCGCTGAGTGCGCCGGCCATCACAGCTGCTCGTGCTGAGTGCGCCGGCCGTTGACAATAAATAATTTTTAATGACTATCAAGATATTTGTCAAGGTTTGATTACAGAAAGAGAAAATTGACAACTAAGCCTAGCTATGCAAATGAATAACAAATTTTGGCACATCTTTAAGGTAGAAAATAATATTTTTCCTTCTCAATGTAAAAAAGTTTTTTTTAATGTTTTCATAGGTGGAAGCATAGAAATAATGAAATATTGAGTGAAAATCACAGATAAAATCTACATTAATAATAAGATATCAACATGATAGCTAGACAGATAACAAAGATAGGTAGGTAAATAGAAAAATAGGTGACCGAAAAAAAAGAGGATGGGAGGGTGGGGAAAAAAAAAAAGAAGGAATGGAGAAAGAAATAAAATATACAAATTTGATGACAGATTTATATTTGGCTTATGCATAGTATGTGCTTTCTTATTATGCCTTGAAGTATATTTCTGATTTCCTGTGATGAGTCAAGTAAAAACATAATAGAAATGGGCCACAGTGAATATTGACTTTATTGTGGCCAGTATCTACAAGCAAAGCAGTCATATTTGCAGATGTTGAACATCACAGCTGGATTCTCAAGACAGAGCTAATGTTGAAAAGTTAGATGGGTGGCAATACAGGCGTCAGACACTCGCATCAAAAGCAGGAACAAAAACCAGAAAGCCACGAGCAAGTACAGAAAGCAGGGCTCAACGGCCAGGGACCAGCTGAAACCAATAACAATCTAGTCCGTGGATCTGAGTGGGTCAGCAAAGCTAAAGGGATGGAACCAATATCTCAAGCTCTGGAAGCACAGAAAATTTCAAGTTCTAATTCGGAGCTGAAGTAGACTTGCATCACATAGATTAGATATGCATGGTCAGAATTAGGGTGATCATAATTTGGGGATGTGAAAGTAGGCATAAGATACATAAACTTATTTCAATAAAGCCCATATTGAATCCCACTAGCTAATGGAAATTAATTACCCCATATAAACTTATCTTCCTTAAAATGTGCATAAGGCCTATCCAGGGGATTCAGTAGTAAATGAAAGCATCACTTTTATATTTGAGAAGAGTTGGGAAGTGAGAGGCAGAAAAAGAAAAAGCAATTTTATGACTATTCTCAGATTTAAAAAAAAAAAAAGCCTCAGCATTCTTTAGTAGTTTTCAAAATGGAACTAAATAATAAATGTTCTTTTTGTAAAGAACAATTACCTAGTTAATTTAAAGAGTGCTTTCTTATGAGGGTTGCAATTAAAAATAGAGGGCAAGAGAAATTTGCTTTAGCCATTTGCCATCACCCCAGGGTTTGCTGATCAACTTTATGCTCCATTTATGTCCCCATAAATCATACCGTGGAATTAAAAGTGTGTGGTTGACATGAATATTGCCCACTTTGCAATGAGAGACAAGGAGGAAGGAAAACCTTTATGCAGAAGCATGAGTCTATCATACAGAAATTCTTTACAATTATTATCTCTGCTTCCCCACAAAAGTGAGATTACTCTCTTGGTAGATGTCATAGAATTGAGGCTTTGAAATGGAGATGCCAAGCTGTAAATTACATTTCTGAATCAATTATGCTTCTATCAGAAAGGCTATAAATAACATGCAGAATTACCAGATGTGTAATTTTTTGTTACACTTGAACATTTGGCGCGTTTAGAATGTCTAAGTGAGGGACTTGGGTTAATCTGTGAATTTCACGGATTCATCTGAGAAGACAGCAGAAAAGTGTGGTTGAGAATTACGATGACCTTGCTTCGAAGAGATTTATCACAACAAGGTCGAGTCAGGAATTTGCCTGCATTTTTTTTAAAGGGATCTGGGTGGGAAATGGTCATGGAAAAGCCCCTTGGTGTTTCCATTGGCTGAATTCTCAGAAGAGTTGAACAAAGGACACATTTACTTTCAGGTGGCTTACTTGAGCAAAATATAATTCATTGATGAGCCCCCTTTTTTGACAGCTTTTACATGGATTTTATTTTCTCACCTTGAGATTTCTAAGTGAGAAATTGTAGGGCAGTTTATTATAACCAGTCTCAGCATCCAAACAGTAGGTACAGGAAAGGCCTGGAGTTTATCAAGTAGCCTCGGGCAGTGGTCTTCCCAGGAATATTACTTATTCTTGGGTCTGATACATCGTAGCATTTTTCCCTTATAGCAGGTTAAGCTTTTACTCCTCTTATTGTTAAGTGAGCATTGAGTTATCAAATTTAGAAGCTGTCAGTAATAGGACTAAAGAAGAAAACTGCCTCTCTATTTATGAGACGATAGCCCCCACCTTTCCCTGAGAATTTCTGGGGACAGGTAGGATCTATTCTTTGTTATAGCACTGGAGGAAACCTGGCTTCCTGGCAGAGTTAGGCAAATACCGTGCAATGAAATAAATTTTTACTGATCATGCTAGAACTGACTACCACTCTTAAAGCTAGCAAGTGGAATTAGGTGGGGTTTTTGTTTTTGTTTTTGTTTTCTCTCACAGCATAATAAACAGGAGTCTGGAATCATCTGGAGCCCAACAGATAAAATATATCTAGGATTATGGTGTTTAAAGCACTGCACAGAGATTCCAGCCCAGCTCAGATTTCTCATTTATAAAGTGGATATAATGGTATCTAATTTCCAAAATAAGTTTTAAGGTTAAAATGGATAATTCTTGCCAAAATGCTTAGCATAGTTCTCTACTTGTAGTTGGTACTAGAGGAAATGGTTCTTGGTGTCATTTAGAGTCTTCTTATATTAATTCAACATGCTTTCCCCAAGATTCTTTCTTCTACCTACAACCACCTGTCCCAAGAAAGGAATGTAGCCTAGCAATTAAGAGCTTAAACTCAGTTTTGTGTCAATCCCAGTTCAGGTACGAACTCATCAGCTTCATGAGCTCCAGAAAATTATGTTAACTTATCTCTGCTTCCACCTTCTCATCTGTTAAATAGGGTTAGCAATAGTAACCGCTCCAGAGAAATGATATTTTCCCTATGTAACTAGTGTTTGTTTCTGGACATAACTGAAATACAAGAGGAAAAGCACTTGGAACACTAACACAATAAATGCTGCTTCTATTATGAATATTTTAAAATATCTGAATCCATCCTCCCTCCTCTATTTTGTTTTCAACAAACTTCCATTCACATGTTAACTCCATAATACATAAGAAGTGTATTTACTTCCCGTTATGGCAGACTTTATTTTTTTGAGCTCCAAAATCACTGCAGTCAAAGATGCTTACTCCTTGGAAGAAAAGTTATGACCAACCTAAATAGCATATTGAAAAGAAGAGACATTACTTTGCCAACAAAGGTGCATCTAGTCAAGGCTATGGTTTTTCCAGTGGTCATGTATGGATGTGAAAGTTGGACTGTGAAGAAGGCTGAGCACTGAAGAATTGATGCTTTTGAACTGTGGTGTTGGAGAAGACTCTTGAGAGTCCCTTGGACTGCAAGGAGATCCAACTAGGCCATCAGTCCTGGGATTTCTTTGGAAGGAATGATGCTAAAGCTGAAACTCCAGTACTTTGGCCACCTCATGCGAAGAGTTGACTCATTGGAAAAGACTCTGATGCTGGGAGGGACTGGGGGCAGGAGGAGAAGGGGACGACAGAGGATGAGATGGCTGGATGGCATCACTGACTCGATGGGCATGAGTCTGAGTGAACTCTGGGAGTTGGTGATGGACAGGAAGGCCTGACGTGCTGCGATTCACGGGGTTGCAAAGAGTCGGACACGACTGAGTGACTGAACTGAAAGTAGTCATCATCCATTTTGAGTAACAGGATATAAAGTACACTGGCGATTGGATATTAGAAGAATACTGTCTGTGTGTGTGTGTGTGTGTGTGTGTGTGTGTGTGTGTGTGTGTGTGCGTGCGCGCGCGCGTGTGTTCACTCGTGCATGCTCAGTCTTGTCTGACTCTGCAGCTCTTAGGGCGGTAGTCCACCAAGCTCCTTTGTCCATGGGATTTTTCAGGCAAGAATACTGGCATGGGTTGTCATTTCCTCCTCCAGGAGATCTTCCTGACTCAGGTATTAAACCCACATCTCCTGTATCTCCTGCGTTGCAGGCAGATTCTTTACCTGCTGGGCCATTGAGGTAGGCAGATATCAAAGTTAATGTATTTATCAGAAGAAAAATCAGGCTCATCATAATAGGATGTACCCAAACCAAATAAGGTAAGAATATGAAGACTAGTAGCAAATCCTTCACAAAAGCAAGCGAGAGACACAAGGAGACAGAGAGGACCACAGTCATGCACCTGTCACATATCCTGGAGAGATGTTCTTGAAGGCACTGGATCTTGCCCTAGAAAAAAGCCTCTTATATATCCTGATTTCCAATTATTAGAAAATTTGCAGGAAGCTACTAATAAATAAATGCTTCTGATGTCTTAAAACCATTGTTTTCTTTGTTTTGATGGAGAGGAGCCTCAGAACACAATGCATGTCTCCTCAACCAATACAAAATCACACATGGTTTTGGGCTTGCAATTTCCAAAAGGATAAACTATCTGAATCTTTTTTTCCAACACTGAGGGTGAAGTTGTCACATTAGAACTTGACAATGCACCTGCCATCTTAACTGATGTATGAAGAAGTGTTAAACTGAGACTCAAGGTTTCAATCAACTCCCAAAGATCCTGCAATATTGCCATGAACATTTTACATATGGTTACCCTCGAAATGAAGAGTATTTTTTCCCCTTTAGGATAATAATAGAGAGTAGGATCAAGTTTCTGACTGATGTATAGCTGTCATATTACATCACTCTACACCAATCATTTACACATTAAGCATTTTTATTTGTTTAAAACATGGTGTTTTTCTCCCATCTAAATGACAGCTTTTAGGCAACAGAAGGAAAAACATTAAAAACTTAGTGTTTACTCTTTAAAGCATATAGTTATCAAAACCAAGTCATAAAAGGAAAATTGATGGGGTCAAATCTTCTCTTATGCCAACAGTGAAGTGTGAGTAAATAAAAAGGAAAATTGCAGGATTCTGCAAATAAAATATATAAGTTCAATACAATTCATGCTAATATGAAGCAAGAGAAGGATGGCACAGGAAAAACTAGATGTTTTTGTAATTAATGTTCAGTCAAATGTGGATCAATTGACTATGAAGACAAAAAGAATTATTCTCACAACTTAAATATTTTTAAAGATATCGCCTGGGACTTTGCTGGTGGCCCAGTGGTAAAGAATCTGCCTGCCAATGTAGGGGACATGGCTTTGATCCCTAGTCCAAGAAGACTCCACATGCCACAGAGCAACTAAGCCCTTATACCACACGTACTGAGCCCATGCCCTAGAGCCTGTGTGCTGCAACTGGAGAATAGCCACCACTCGACACAGCTCGAGAAAGTTTGCACACAGCAATGAACATCCAATGCAGCCAAAAAATTTTTTTAAAAGATAGGACCTGTGTGTCATGAATAATGGGCTTCCCCGGTGGCACAATGGTAAAGAATCCACCTGCCAGAGCAAAAGACACAGGAGACGTGGGCTCGATCCCTGAGTCAGGAAGAGCCCCGGGAGGAGGAAATGGCAACCCACTCCAGTATTCTTGCCTGGAGAATCCCATGGACAGAGGAGTCTGGCAGGCTACAGTCTTTGGGGTCACAAAGAGTCAGACACAACTAAGCAAGTGAGCACTCATACACACACACAGCATGAGTAACACACTAGTTAATAATGTCTGACTTAGTTTTTACTTTTCATTGAATAAACAGTCCTAAATTTATTATAACCCTAAAATGAAAGGATTAATCTTTCACCATTCAAAAAAACTCTAAAACATAGAGTTTGAGTAATATGTGAGCATTTTTTGGATGAATGAAAAAATTCCATTGTTGCTGAAAATGTCTAATTGAGAAAATTTTAAAAACTACTTTTGATAATTCAATTTATTCTCAACACAGTTTCGTGGGAGATGGTATATAAAGACAGGAAGATAGATTTATAGATTTGAAAATAGGAAGCAGTGACTGAAACGTTGCATTTAAGCTGGATCCAGCTTTGATGAGGAATGGAAACGAGGCAGCTGATGTTCTAATTCAGGCAGTGTTCTGGGAGAGCTGGTTCTCATGGGTTGCTACTAGAAAAGATGTATCTAATCGATAACAATGAGATTCTCAGTGTGAAAAAGAATATTACTGTTGCATGCTCTCATTTACAGGGCTTCCAGGTGGCACTGGTGGTAAAGAACCCGCCTGCCAGCGCAGGAGACATAAGAGACGCAGGTTCGATCCCAGGGTTCAGAAGACCCCCTGGAGGAGGGCACCGGCAACCCACTCCAGTATTCTTGCCTAGAGAATCTCACGGACAGCAGAGCCTGGTGAGCTACAGTCCATAGGGTCACAAAGAGTTGGATATGAGAAGGAACTTAGCATGCACACATGCATTTTCATTTACATATTTTAATATCTTGTTTATAATAATATATCCAATATTTTTTCTTCTAAAATATAGCTAGGCCACAGAACTAATCCAAGCTCTGGCTGGCTGATTTACTCTGCTGGCCCATAGCATATAATTCAAATTTATTTATCTATTAGCCATAACACATGGCTTATGGAATCTTAGACCCCAAATCAGGGATTGAATCCATGTCCATGGTAGCGAAAGTACCAGGTCCCTACCACTGGACTACCAGAGAATTCCCTATAACTCAAATTTAAAGAATTATAACTAAGCTAATAGCAGACTGTAATGTCTGATAATAACTGATTTTATTTTATTTTCCCCTCTGCAGTTGACAAGGGGTGGAAAGACATGAGGGACAACTCCTGTCTTTTTCTGGCTCTGTGCGGGGGCGGCGGGGGGTGGGGGGCAGGGCTCTGTGGNCCCAGTGGTAAAGAATCTGCCTGCCAATGTAGGGGACATGGCTTTGATCCCTAGTCCAAGAAGACTCCACATGCCACAGAGCAACTAAGCCCTTATACCACACGTACTGAGCCCATGCCCTAGAGCCTGTGTGCTGCAACTGGAGAATAGCCACCACTCGACACAGCTCGAGAAAGTTTGCACACAGCAATGAACATCCAATGCAGCCAAAAAAATTTTTTAAAAGATAGGACCTGTGTGTCATGAATAATGGGCTTCCCCAGTGGCACAATGGTAAAGAATCCACCTGCCAGAGCAAAAGACACAGGAGACGTGGGCTCGATCCCTGAGTCAGGAAGAGCCCCGGGAGGAGGAAATGGCAACCCACTCCAGTATTCTTGCCTGGAGAATCCCATGGACAGAGGAGTCTGGCAGGCTACAGTCTTTGGGGTCACAAAGAGTCAGACACAACTAAGCAAGTGAGCACTCATACACACACACAGCATGAGTAACACACTAGTTAATAATGTCTGACTTAGTTTTTACTTTTCATTGAATAAACAGTCCTAAATTTATTATAACCCTAAAATGAAAGGATTAATCTTTCACCATTCAAAAAAACTCTAAAACATAGAGTTTGAGTAATATGTGAGCATTTTTTGGATGAATGAAAAAATTCCATTGTTGCTGAAAATGTCTAATTGAGAAAATTTTAAAAACTACTTTTGATAATTCAATTTATTCTCAACACAGTTTCGTGGGAGATGGTATATAAAGACAGGAAGATAGATTTATAGATTTGAAAATAGGAAGCAGTGACTGAAACGTTGCATTTAAGCTGGATCCAGCTTTGATGAGGAATGGAAACGAGGCAGCTGATGTTCTAATTCAGGCAGTGTTCTGGGAGAGCTGGTTCTCATGGGTTGCTACTAGAAAAGATGTATCTAATCGATAACAATGAGATTCTCAGTGTGAAAAAGAATATTACTGTTGCATGCTCTCATTTACAGGGCTTCCAGGTGGCACTGGTGGTAAAGAACCCGCCTGCCAGCGCAGGAGACATAAGAGACGCAGGTTCGATCCCAGGGTTCAGAAGACCCCCTGGAGGAGGGCACCGGCAACCCACTCCAGTATTCTTGCCTAGAGAATCTCACGGACAGCAGAGCCTGGTGAGCTACAGTCCATAGGGTCACAAAGAGTTGGATATGAGAAGGAACTTAGCATGCACACATGCATTTTCATTTACATATTTTAATATCTTGTTTATAATAATATATCCAATATTTTTTCTTCTAAAATATAGCTAGGCCACAGAACTAATCCAAGCTCTGGCTGGCTGATTTACTCTGCTGGCCCATAGCATATAATTCAAATTTATTTATCTATTAGCCATAACACATGGCTTATGGAATCTTAGACCCCAAATCAGGGATTGAATCCATGTCCATGGTAGCGAAAGTACCAGGTCCCTACCACTGGACTACCAGAGAATTCCCTATAACTCAAATTTAAAGAATTATAACTAAGCTAATAGCAGACTGTAATGTCTGATAATAACTGATTTTATTTTATTTTCCCCTCTGCAGTTGACAAGGGGTGGAAAGACATGAGGGACAACTCCTGTCTTTTTCTGGCTCTGTGCGGGGGCGGCGGGGGGTGGGGGGCAGGGCTCTGTGGCAAGCGTTTCTGCTGCGCATTTAGCCCTACCGAGCCCCCAAAGGCTGCGGATAGGACAGGCCTGAAGAAAGGATGGGGGCGCAGAACTGGAAGGATAGAAAACAGTAGTAACTGATTCTGTAAGGTACTTGCACTAATGCCACACAGTGGGCTGTTTAATATGAACTTGTTCACCTATCACGTGTTAAAAACAAGCTCCTTGTGAGATATGTAGAGTTCTAAATGAAGCTCTAGGCTCCTCCTGGTTCTTTTCTCTTTCCCTACATTTTCTAAGGATGCTGATATGGACTGGCCACACTCCAGGATGATGAATCATAGCACAGATTTAGAGACCAGGAATTTCAAAGGAGTGAAAGACCAAGCATACCCACTGACTATGGCAGCTTCACTCATGTGGCTAATGGACATGGGCCTTGGAAATATTGGGAGCCACCCAGGGTGTGCAGCCAGAGCCACCACCCTGCTATCTTCAGGCCTGAACTGCTTTCCTCCTTTCTTCAGGTGGCCATGCTCATACCTGAAGGATAGGAGCTAAGGTACGTGTTCTCACTGCAGTAGGACATAGATATAACTTGTCTAGGTAAAAGGAGTCCTCCAAGAAAAGCTAAAATTTGTGGTTCAAGCCAGACTTCCAACTGGGAATAACATATTTCCACAACTTCTGTACCAGAAACTCACAAGGAAGAATTTCTAAAACCTGTTTTCTAGAGGTTGCTATCTCTCTGTGAGCATTGTTGCTGTTGTTCAGTAACTAAGTCCTGTCCGACTCCTTGTGACCCCATGGAGTGCAGCACGCCAGGCTTCTCTGTCCTTCACTATCTCCTGGAGCTTGCTCAAATTCATGTCCATTGAGTCAGTGATGCTATCTAACCATCTCATCCTCTGCCACCCTCTTCTCCTTTTGCCTTCAATCTTTCCCAGCATCAGGGTCTTTTCTAATGAGTCGGCTCTTGGCATCAGGTGGCCCAAGTACTGGAGCTTCAGCTTCAGCATCCAGTCCTTCCCATGGATATTCAGGATTGATTTCCTTTAGGACGGACTGGTTTTGATCTCTTTGCTGCTCAAAGGACTCTCAAGGGTCTTCTCTATCACCACAGCCTGAGGATCATCGATTCTTTGGCGCTTAGCATTCTTTATGGTCTGACTCTCAGATCCGTACACGACTACCGGGGAAACCATAGTTTTGACTATCCTGACCTTTGTTGGCAAAATGATGTCTCTGCTTTTTAATATTCTATCTAGGTTTTCCACCGTTTTCCTTCCAAAAAGCAAGGATCTTCTCGTTTCATGGCTGTAGTCACTGTCTGCAGTGATTCTGGAGCCCAAGAAAATAAAATCTGTCACTGCTTCTGCTTTTGCCCCTTTTATTTGCCATGAACTGATGGGACTGGATGCCATGATCTTCGTTTTTTGAATGTTGAGTTTTAAGCCAGCATTTTCACTCTCTTCTTTCAGCCTTATCAAGTATATGTCAAGACAATTTCCCATCTCTATGAAGAGAGAATTCCTAGAGCATTTTCCTACAATTCCTTTCCTAAATGAAGGGAACAGGCTTGAGTTGCACTGTTTATCTTCTTTACATTTTACTTATCTCATATTCTGATAAATGATATAAGGAAGGGACTTCAAGCAAGGTCCCTGTCATTATGTTCATGACAGAATTATTAAAACAACCACGAGAACACAGTTATATGAACATAACTCATAGACTTCCTCAGCCTTTGCTCATGTGGCTAAACTGGTCACACAAATCAGTTTTCAAAGCTGATGTGGAGTGGGAGGTGGGGGAGGGGTTTCAAGATTGGGAACTCATGTACACCTGAGATGAAAAAATAAAAATTAAAATTTAAAAAAATAAATAAATAAATAAACAAAGCCTTCAGAGACACCTACCTATAATTTCACAGATTCTATGCAAAATCTCAGCATCACTAAGGAAAATGCCAACGATCTCCTACTGAAACAAGTTCGGCAAATAATAGAATGCCAGCTTATGAAAATAATTTAGACAGAAAATGGATTCAAGTAAACAAACATTTAGCAACTTAACCAGTGACCAACTGATAATTTTGCCCAGCAATTTATAGGAAATTCTGAATTTGTGTAAAGTTCATTATTCCTTGACAAACAACCGTTCACCATAGTTTCACAGAAATATTCAAAAGATAAACCGTGCACATTATCATCTGAAAGGCACAAGATAGTTCTCTGTTTTTCACTGCAATAAAGGAAACTAATCATTCATTTTATTTTTCTGGTCTTTGTTGTTATTTTTTGACAAAGTGCATTGAGTTAAATTTTTTAAGCCAGAGACCTGCATTCAACTCCATATTAATTACTTAATGTTTGACCCCGAGCAAACTGCTTCATTTCTCAAATTTCCACATCTGTACAGTGGGAATGCTTACAAAGTTGACTTACATAGAAGTTTGCCTAGAGAACTAAATAAGCAAATACCTATTAAAGATGCTCAACAAGTGATGAGTCTCTCCTGCACTTCAGATCTTGTGTCAGGCATGGGAAAGCTTCAAAGATATTTAGGGATGGTCACTACCTTTAAATAGCTGAGTTTAGTAAGAGACTGTACTCAACCAATTAATTTTTATTATTATCAAGTAACATTAGTGAGACCACAGTGCGAAGGTTGAATTAGGCTGCTATTCAACCACATCTGCCCCTTTCATCATTAGGTTCTTTTTTGCCCCAGTCAGTATCCAAAACAGAGGCCATTATCCTTGACTGACAAACCCATGCCATCCTCGGCAAGTTCACTCACCCTAATATACATTCACTTGAATATGTGTTCTTTCTTAGTTAGGAAACAGGGAACTAAAGGAACTAACTAAACAGTAACATTTGTGTGAATAGAGATTATGTTTTGTTAAACATTTTATTGTTAAAATATAATAGGTGTTTCAATAAATCTTGGTTGCATGAATGTATATCTGCTTTGTTCCCAGTGCTCTACTAGAGGAAGCTGACTGTACGCTTTCTTAGTTAATCCTACATACTACCCTGATAATGAAACAGAAACACTAGTTTGTGTGGAGAAAACTGAGGTTCAGAAATGTTTATTAATTTGCCAGCATCCAAGGAAATCAACCCTGAAGCTGAATCAACCCTTCAACGCTGAAGCTGAAGCTCCTACACTGGAAAAGACCCTGATGCTGGGAAAGATTGAGGACAGGATGAGAAGGGGGTTACAGAGGATGAGATGGTTGGATGGCATCACCGACTCAATGAACATGAGTTTGAGGAAACTCCAGGCAATAGTGAAGGACAGGGACAAGGACATGGCATGCTGCAGTCCATGGGGTCACAAAGGGTCAGACACAACTTAGTGACTTAACAATGAACAATGCATGCATTAAGAGACTGAGTTGGCACTGATGTCAGATCTAGATAACTCCAAATTTCCTGTGTCGTCCACCGTAGCCTCCTCTCCTCCTGCGTGAGGCTGGGTTAATCACAAGATTAAAAGATAGACAGTGCATTAGTAAAATTCTTTATGACTTTCTGCCCAGAAAATAATGCTAATTGACTAAGCATCCCCGACTAAGAGATGAAGTACTTATAATAACGAACTTCCATCATCATCATCAAGACTTTCAACTCTTACACAGTTCCTTAAGGTTTACAAGTACTTTGCACATTTAATTTAGAAATATCAACTGACTTGCACAGTGTCACATGGTTATAAATGATAGGGCCAAATTTCTCTGTGGTTCTGAAGCCCATCCATGAAATAATTCCTTATTCCCTATAAGGTGCTAGCAGTGTTGAAGAGGAAGATACCTTGGCTGCAAATTGCCTGAGATTTTTCTTACAAACTGAAGGAAGGACTTTCTCTGAATTGTCCTCCTCTGTTCCATTCCACTCAGCCCAGTGACCCAAGTGAGCAAGACAGTATCTTGTGTTGGCACTGAAGGCTGGCAATAAGTCTGGAAATGGCCGTAAATACTGTAGAGTTTACTTCCTCAACATTTGATTGAACAGAGTGCTTCTCCAGCAAGTGTATTCTATATTCTCTTTTGTTACCAACAAACATTTCAAAGGAACCATAAAACATTAATTCTGAAAAATGTTTAGGAAACATATGTAGTCTTTTCTCACCATGTTGTAGATGAAGAGTCTGAAACACAGAACTGACTTTTCCAAGGAAAAGTCAAGATTAAGACAAAATGAGAGGGTGGGATGATTTGGGAGAATGGATTGAAACTTGCATAATATCATATAAGAAACAAATCACCAGTCTAGGTTTGATGCAGGATACCGGATGCTTGGGGCTGGTGCACTGGGATGACCCAGAGAGGTGCTATGGGGAGGGAAGTAGGAGGGGGGTTCAGGATTAGGAACACATGTACACCCATGGCAGATTCATGCTGATGTATGGCAAAACCAATACAGTATTGTAAAGTAAAATAAAGTAAAATTAAAAAAAAAAATTTAAGACAAAATGAAAGGAAAAGTCAAGATTAAAACCAGTTTCTTTCCTTCCTCCCTCTTTTGCCTCTCTTCTACAATAATTAGTTGAGCATCTGTCAAATCAATCTAGGAGTCAAAGAATACAAATTATTTTCCTATATCTATGTGGGTGGGTGTGTGGGTGTGTGTGGGTGTGTGTGCTCCAAACAGGGTCCTTGCCACTGAAGACACAAAGTTGATACTCTAGGAATTCACTATTACTGGAGAAACAAAGTTGTAAGCAAATAATCACTCAAAAAAAAAAAACAGTTATAAGTGTCACAATTGTGATATTTTCAGGATAGAATATTGCTCCTGTGAGCCAGATCAGCTTGCTGGTGCCCTCTGTTCCTTAATCTACAGCTTGTTTCCTCCCCACGGGTTGATCCTTATCGCCTTGTCAATTGCAAACCTCCTAGGAGACCAGAGTGGATGACATGGTAACCTAGAGCGGACCTCAGGGACCAGCCACCATAGCTGCAACTATGACACTTTCCTTCCATTAACCCCCGCTGAGTACTGAAGATGGAACATTTTGGTTTACAATTCCCTAAACACTTCTGGAGTTTTAGCTTGCCTCAAGAAGGACCACACATCAGAATTACACTTTTCCTAGCTTCAATGCCTTATACTCTGGTTATGTTCCAGGGCATCCAGGTTTCAAACCTGTATTTAAAATGTACTGTTTCAAATATTCAGGAAGTTCTATTTGATGGTTTTTTAACTTGGTGGAAGTGATTAAACAGAAATGGCTTTCCATTAAGAAGAAGCTTAAGTAATTAAGCTTTTAATTACTTACATAATTATTAATAAATAATTCTATGACATTATAGAAGTATAGAAGCTGGATTCTAATTAGTATAATTGGTGGGTACTCAACTTTTGTTTGGAAGAAGCCTTATTTGCTCACATCATCCAACATTTAGAGTTGATACAGGCCACTAGTATCCATTTTTGCATTTAGTAAATGGTTAAGGCAAAGGAATTAAAGGTTTAACAAACATGTTCTTCCCTCCTCAAAATAACAAATCCATGATACTGAGAAGTATATAGAGAGAAATTTTTAAAAGAGCAGGTATATACCTGATTAGGCTAGCTTGTAGCCAATATTTTTTAAAAGTAACAGACATAGTAACACAATAACAATCAATCACAAAACTCATTAAATATGCACAAAATATAATTAACTTGTATCCACCTGAACCAGTCTTAACAACTAACTGTTGTGTACAATTGAGCCAATTATTTCCATGAAGAATAAGAGTCTAAGTTTCTAATACTGACATTTGTAATCACACGCTAACTCTGGTTTCCTAAATATTCAACATACTAAAGATTTATGCCATACCTAACAATAGTCTCTTAGACTATTGGAATAGACTCAGGAATAGTTTTCTGGTTTAAATCATAAAAACTTTTCAAGTCTGAGAGAAAAACAAACAAACAAAAAGTATGTTGGTGATATTTTTCATTCTAATCCTTATTTGCCATGTATAATCCTTTTATCATATTCTTAATTAAAACCAAGTTATTATTGAAATGGGTGGACATTTTACAAGAGTTGTGTTAAGTAATATGCAAAAAAAATCCTCTATAAATATTTCTTCTGAATCATTTGATCATTTATACAGTACATAGTTTTCCTAATGACTGCTTTGTACCATCCGCCAGGCAACCTCTGAGAATGCCCAGGTGTGTAAGAGGCCCACTTTTTGGAGTTACTAGAGCCTCTTATTTGGAGATAAATAAGCAAATAGTTATATTCCATTGCCAGAATAATATATAGATGCAAACAACTGGACCTGACATCATAGAAGAAAAATTAAAGAACTGATGTGAGGGAAGCCAGGAAAACATAAGAAAAGAGGTGACATTTGAGGATGAACAGGAGTATTTTAGGTGCCTGTGTCAGGGGGAACAGGAAGAAGGAAATGCAACGTGGGGGGAGGGAATCCTAGGGGGGTTAATGACCCACCTGTTGTCCAGTTGTAAGTGAAAAGGAGAGCAGAGTGAAGGGACAGAGCTCACAGTATTCCTATCCCTGCATATTGGCACCTATATACAATTATTCATCAGGTTAGATAATACTTAAACTGTTACTATCTGTGGTTAAGATGACTGGCCTCTTCCAAACTGGAAAAGATTTTCTGCTTTTCCCTTTCCCGTTCTCCATCATACCTCACCTTTCTTGCAGCTTCTCCCTCACAACAGAAGCCCCCAAGTCGCTCCTATAGTACTTGTTATGCAGGAGGCTGAATGATGAAAAGCTATTCAAACAGCATAACACGAACTAACTATTCCAAGCGTATCTATTGACTGAAGAGATTTGCATTATGAACTAAGTCAGTGCAAAAAGACAATGGTAAATAGCAGCAAAAACAAAAAAAAAATAGATTATTTAAATAAAGAAAAGGCATTAACACCACCGTGTATCCATTTCTCCTCAGCTGAAATTTATCCTGGAGGAACTAATATGAACTAATATGAAAATATGACTTTCATGGTTTAAAGAAAATACAGTGGAATGGAATGCTAATTCTGTTTCTCCAACAGGAAAAAAAGAGAAGCATTCAACTGAATGCATCCAGTTTCTGCAGTACACTCACTGTAAAAAGTCTGGAGATATAAAGAAGACATAGTCATTGCTCTCAAGGATGTAACATTTCTTCAAAGGACACAGATAAGTCATTGCAATGCAAATTTGAGGAAGCGCACAAAGGATGGATACACAAAATGTCACGGGAGGATGGAAAAGAAAGGAATCCTCCTACTGTATTTGGTTGATATCACATGGGGGAGAGAAGATAATTAAACATAAAAATTTAAGAGGTTACATTCAAGTCAGAAGATTAATAAATGGGAGTGTTGATAGGGGCTGCAGATGATCTGGGAGATGACGTGGCCTTTCAGGAGGAGGGAATGATGTACAATGTTTCAAGAATATGAAAGACTGTGACCACAGCGATTATTTCTGTATAGAAAGGAAAAGAAGTATCCATGAGGCCTGATGGAAAGAAGTTACAGGGGAGTAGTGATGGGAGTCTAAGCTGAAACTACTTCATAGAGCCAGTTTGTGAAGAGCCTGCATGCCACACTGAGAAAGTTACAACATATCTGATGCTTTAAGTGATCAGATCCGCTTTTCGAGAAGAAAACTGAGGACAAGGTGAGACAAGGGATTGTAGTTAGAGAGACTTGGAGGAACTGATTTCAATAATTTGAGGTTGGAGACGCTGTAACCCAAAACNATAAAGAAGACATAGTCATTGCTCTCAAGGATGTAACATTTCTTCAAAGGACACAGATAAGTCATTGCAATGCAAATTTGAGGAAGCGCACAAAGGATGGATACACAAAATGTCACGGGAGGATGGAAAAGAAAGGAATCCTCCTACTGTATTTGGTTGATATCACATGAGGGAGGGAAGATAATTAAACATAAAAATTTAAGAGGTTACATTCAAGTCAGAAGATTAATAAATGGGAGTGTTAATAGGTGCTGCAGATGATCTGGGAGATGACGTGGCCTTTCAGGAGGAGGGAATGATGTACAACGTTTCAAGAATATGAAAGACTGTGACCACAGCGATTATTTCTGTATAGAAAGGAAAAGAAGTATCCATGAGGCCTGATGGAAAGAAGTTACAGGGGAGTAGTGATGGGAGTCTAAGCTGAAACTACTTCATAGAGCCAGTTTGTGAAGAGCCTGCATGCCACACTGAGCAAGTTACAACATATCTGATGCTTTAAGTGATCAGATCCGCTTTTCAAGAAGAAAACTCAGGACAAGGTGAGACAAGGGATTGTAGTTAGAGAGACTTGGAGGAACTGATTTCAATAATTTGAGGTGGGAGACGCTGTAACCCAAAACAGAATTTATATTGACTCGGNGCAAGTTACAACATATCTGATGCTTTAAGTGATCAGATCCGCTTTTCAAGAAGAAAACTCAGGACAAGGTGAGACAAGGGATTGTAGTTAGAGAGACTTGGAGGAACTGATTTCAATAATTTGAGGTGGGAGACGCTGTAACCCAAAACAGAATTTATATTGACTCGGGTAACCTTTATAATTTAGTCATAAAACAACTAAAGAACACTTACTAATGACAAAGTGCTAAGCCCTTTCTCCTAACCTAAAGCTCTTTTCTTTTCAAGCAAAAGCAGTAAAGAACTCCACAGGGATTTTGCTTCTAGGAGTCCCNGAAAGTTACAACATATCTGATGCTTTAAGTGATCAGATCCGCTTTTCGAGAAGAAAACTGAGGACAAGGTGAGACAAGGGATTGTAGTTAGAGAGACTTGGAGGAACTGATTTCAATAATTTGAGGTTGGAGACGCTGTAACCCAAAACAGAATTTATATCAGGTAACTTTTATATTTAGTCATAAAACAACTAAAGAACACTTACTAATGACAAAGTGCTAAGCCCTTTCTCCTAGCCTAAAGCTCTTTTCTTTTCAAGCAAAAGCAGTAAAGAACTCCACAGGGATTTTGCTTCTAGGAGTCCCNTATTGACTCGGGTAACCTTTATAATTTAGTCATAAAACAACTAAAGAACACTTACTAATGACAAAGTGCTAAGCCCTTTCTCCTAACCTAAAGCTCTTTTCTTTTCAAGCAAAAGCAGTAAAGAACTCCACAGGGATTTTGCTTCTAGGAGTCCCAAAAATCTCAACATATTCTCAAGACCCTGAACACTGCCTGGCAAAAAACAGGTATTTAATACTGGGTAGAGAATGAATGAATGTGTGTGTGATCGAAACAAAATCTTACTTTTCATCTAACCTAGACCAGTTTCCCTAGGAACTAGACTTTGAGCAGAGATTGGAGGGAAGAAGTCTCAGGAACAACACTTGTAAGGAAATGAGAGAAGCAAGACTGGGTAGAGGAAGAAGATAAACCACAAAGAAGCCTCAGCCAGCCCTAGAGGATGCACCGCATGGCTCCCAAGTTATCCTGCTCTTTTGAACCCTATGCCAACTAGTCACTGGATAAGGACCAGCTCCTCGGCTATACTTCCAGAGAGGGATTCAGCTCTGAACTGTTGCTGGCAGCCAACTTCCCCATCTAGAGAAATGCACTGTGTGTGCTCAGTCGCTTCCATTCTGTCTGACTCTTTGAGACCCCACGGACTGTAGCCCACCAGGCTCCTCTGTCCATGGGACGCTCCAGGCAAGATTACTGGAGTGGGTTGCCATGTCCTCCTGCAGACATCGGATCTTCCCAACCAAAGAATCAAACCCGCATCTCTTATGTCTCCTGCATTAGCAGACAGGTTCTTTACCATTAGTGCCACTGCCTCGTTCTAAAGGAGGAGGTGGCTCTGTGTTGTACTGTAGCTTCTACTACCTCCCAATGAATAAAGGAGATGACAAATGATTGGCTAGAATTGATGGCAGGAAGGAGGCACAAGAAATCAAAATCCCAGTTCTTCTAGTTTAGGTCCCAGACCAATATGAGGTGTTTGTACAGGCTACAGGCTTCCTAGGTGGCACAGTGGTAAAGGATCCTCCTGCCAATGAATAAGATGCAGGAGACCCAAGTTCAGCCCCTGGATCAGGAAGATCCCCTGGAGGAGGAAATAGCAACCCACTCCAGTACCCTTGCCTGGAAAATCCCATGGACAGAGGAGCCTAGCAGGCAGTCTACAGTCCATGAGATCGCAAAGAGTCAGACATGACTAAGCACACACTCATGTGCGCACACTCAGGCTATAGCCCTGTACTCACCACATTCTGTTTGCACACTCTCCACTCCCCGCCCCACCACCCCCCAGTCTCTATAGGAATTAATTTCCTAGTGTAGAAACTGAACAAGACAGTAATGCTTGTCTCACAATAATTCCCAAGGATTAAGCAAGATAATAAAGGTACTTTGGCCACCTCATGCAAAGAGTTGACTCACTGGAAAAGACTCTAATGCTGGGAGGGATTGGGGGCAGGAGGAGAAGGGGACGACCGAGGATGAGATGGCTGGATGGCATCACTGACTCGATGGGCGTGAGTCTGAGTGAAATCCTGGAGTTGGTGATGGACAGGGAGGCCTGGCGTGCTGTGATTCATGGGGTCGCAAAGAGTCGGACACGACTGAGCAACTGAACTGAACTGAAGCAAGATAATATATTGCATGGTGCATGACACAGAGTAAACACTCACTAAATGATTAAATGTCAGAATTGTTTTGGAATGCTTGAATGACAGGACTGATTTCCTCCCATTTTTTTTTTCCAGTTCATCTCCAGTAAGGCACCCCACTCCAATACTCTTGCCTGGCAAATCCCATGGACAGAGGAGCTTGATGGGCTGCTGTCCATGGGGTCGCGAATAGTCGGACACGACTGAGCAACTTCACTTTCAGGTTTCACTTTCATGCATTGGAGAAGTAAATGGCAACCCACTCCAGTGTTCTTGCCTGGAGAATCCCAGGGGCCGCGGGGCCTGGTGGGCTGCTGTCTCTGGGTCGCCGAGTCGGACACAACTGAAGCGACTCAGCAGCAGCAGCAGCAGCAGGTTATTTTAGGGAATTAAAATTTCCAAGCTGCAATTATCTGAAGTTCACAATTTCTTAAGTTCGGGGACTTTCTTCTATAAAGTCAAATCCCAAAGTTTCCTATAGCACGGACATGAAATAAATACAAATTCATGGTTACAAAGAAAGGGTTAATTCCCCTGATGAGCGGGGCTCTCCTCTTCAATCACGTCAAAAGAATGAGAGGACATCAGAGCACTTCTCAGACCTCTGAATTTAAAGAAGTTGCTTCATCTCTCAGAACTCAAGTTGTTTCACCAATGGTAGGTCTTTCCTCAAAAGGTTGATTTGAAGAGTACATGAAAGAACACCCAAAATAAAGGGCCAAGTGAACTGTCAAGGGGGCACTGGCTATTTAAGGGCTTCAGACTCCAAACAATAACTTCCTTTTTTGCTCTTGGTCTCTGTTTAGTTTCCAAGAGACCTGGACCAAGTTGCAAAAGTTAATTATTCTTCTCATTGAGCTATATGGGATTATAGCCCCAGAGATTCCAAATCAAACCAACAAAATACAATGAAATATCTGTCTTATTACAAAGAGGGAGATTTTTATAAGCTATGAATAAAAGTACATAAATATTAATAGACATGATCTATACAAAATTTAGGATAAAAAAAACCTCTGGGAAGGTTATGAAGGAAAGGGAAATACAATTTAAGAGAGTTTTGGTTTGGGATTTTTCTTTTTAACTGAAATAATTGTGGCAAAAGTTAAAAGTGGTAACGCTGGGTTGGCAGTATAGGGATGTCAAAGATATTGTTTTTCTTTTGTTTTTATTTGAACTATTTCTAATCATAAAACATAAATATGAAAAGAAGTCTGTTGGTTTAGAAACCTGAACGGCTGACAGCTGGCAAATAAAGTTGGAAGAATTAAGACAGAAATAAAGAGGAGAATTCAACAAAAAAGGATATAAAAATTGTATACAGTGTATGAAAATAGTTATGTTCTATTTATCTGTAGTTCGAATAATGTGCCAGGTTATTGGTTTTGCCATGTCAACTTCCTTGGACCCTAACTTTGCACATTGCTACACAGTTATATTAATATGAGTATAGCCCTTGAGGGCAAAGGTTATAGCATCAGAAAACCTACAATCAAACCCCAGTTCCACCACTTTACTAGCTTTACTAAGATTTATCAACTCTACCACTTAATTTGCAAAGTGTGCATGAAGATCTAACATGAGACTCTGTGATGAATAAGATAATGCATGTAAAGTACTTAGTGTAGTACCTGACACTTGATAACTCTGATCAATATAAGCAGCCGAGACTTCCCTTGTGGTCACAGGCTAAGGCTCCATGCTCCCAGTGAAGGGGTCTCAGGTTCAATCCCTGGTCAGGGAACTAGGTCCCACATGCCACAAGTTAAGTGCTCAGATGCCTCAACTAAAACCCANTTATCTGTAGTTCGAATAATGTGCCAGGTTATTGGTTTTGCCATGTCAACTTCCTTGGACCCTAACTTTGCACATTGCTATACAGTTATATTAATATGAGTATAGCCCTTGAGGGCAAAGGTTATAGCATCAGAAAACCTACAATCAAACCCCAGTTCCACCACTTTACTAGCTTTACTAAGATTTATCAACTCTACCACTTAATTTGCAAAGTGTGCATGAAGATCTAACATGAGACTCTGTGATGAATAAGATAATGCATGTAAAGTACTTAGTGTAGTACCTGACACTTGATAACTCTGATCAATATAAGCAGCCGAGACTTCCCTTGTGGTCACAGGCTAAGGCTCCATGCTCCCAGTGAAGGGGTCTCAGGTTCAATCCCTGGTCAGGGAACTAGGTCCCACATGCCACAAGTTAAGTGCTCAGATGCCTCAACTAAAACCCAGGGCAGCCAAATAAATATTTAAGCAGCCATCTTTTTTTGGCCACTGCATTTGCTCTGTGTGTGTGTGTGTGTGTGTGTGTGTGCGTGCGCGTGCGCACGTGTGTGCGTGTGTGTGTGTGTGTGTGTGTGTGCGCACGCTCAGTCGCTCAGTCATGTCTGACTCTTTGTGACCCCATGGACTGTAGCCCACCAGGCTCCTCTGTCTATGGAATTCTCCAGGCAAGAATACTGGAGTTGGTTGCCATTCCCCCCTCCAGGAAATCTTCCAGACTCGGAGATCAAACCCTCGTCTCTTGCGTCTCCTGCACTGTAGGTAGATTCTTTACCTCTACAGCCACCTGTGTGAGTTTGTCAGGGCTGCCATAGCAAAGCACCGCAGATTGGGTGGCTTAAGCAACAGAGATGTATTCTCACAGTTCCGGAGGCTAGAAGGTCAAGCTCACGGTGTCAGCAGGATACTTTCTCCTGAGGCCTCTCCCCGTGGCTTGCGGACAGCACCTCCTTGCTGTGCCCTCACATGGCCTAACCTCTGTTGATGCTTCCCTGATGTCCCTTCTACGTAAAAGGACACCAGTCAAATCAGAGTAAGGCCTCATTGTAACGGTCTCATGTTAACTAATCACCTCTTCAAAGACCTTCTCCCCAAAGTTACATTCTGAAGTACTGCGGGTTGGGACTTCAACATATGAATTAGGGGCAGGGGGACAAAATTCAGCTTGTAACAACCACTTACTCTTTGCTATCTATTATATGTCAGGCACAAGGCCAGAAACTTCTTTCTTCTGAACTGGCCCCAAGTGTGTTTTTAGCTTTACTTCATAAATCTTTATATCCTTTAAGTCAGTTCCTATAGTAGTTTACCTACCCTTATTTATTTTTTCCAAAATAGAAACAAGGTTCTTTTTTCCTAATTATTTCATAGATATAATGTATGTTCATTACTAAATACCCAGACAGGGCAAAATGAATAAAGATAAAAGGGAACCTACCCACAGTCCCACTACAAAGAAGTAATCACTGCTTCCAATTTTGTATATGGACAGAATTTTTTTTCTTTTTCTATTTACACATATACCAAGTTTGTTATTTTCCAACATTGGGGTTATACTCTGGCTATCCTCAATTTTTCACTTAAAATTTTTTAGACTTTTTTCATGTCAAGAAGCATAAATCTATATCACAATGACATAATATTTCTACATAATATTTTATAATAATATATAGTAGTTCATGGAGACCCTGTTTTGCAACACTAACTGACAAATGTTTTTGCTATTACAAAAAAAAGTTCAGTGAGCATCTTTGTTAAAGTGTCTTTTCCCTGACCATTTTTTATATACTTTCTGAGATTTAAAAAAAAATCATTTAAAATGTTAGATTTGTTGATACATATTTCCTGATTTCCTTCCAGAAACATGCTCCAATTATACTTTTTCTAAGTGTCTAACAGGTTAATATCATTGCCAAGAAACGTGCTGACTTTGCATCAATCCTTTCCCACCCCCTGCTTTCCCCAACTATAACCATCCTTTGAGAAGCTCTGTAATATTAATCGAACGAATATAACATGGCCCTTTCCCCTCAGAGTGAAAGGCTTAAACAGATGATACAATTTGCAAGAAACACATGGAAACATATATCCAAGTGCTAAATTATATGTAGTACAGATGCTAAGCACCCTGGGAGGCTCAACTTATTTTCTTCTGCTTTTAATCCCCAAACAGGGTTGAACTGAAACAGATCCATGAGTTGTAATGTGTTTGATATAATGTGCTAAAGTAATACCTAATCTGGCTCAACTCTAAAGAAACTGATGCAAAAATTGCCACTACCAACCACCCTCTACCTATACCTCCTGGTACTATGATTACTTTAACTACTAAACACCAGTCACGCTGATTTTCATTATTTTTCTCTTAAGGGCCACTTCTGAACTTGTTTTCTACTTGCTCTCTCTCACTCAAATGCTGCTCCTCTGGGTCACCACCCAATGACTTCTTTTCACCACTCAGGTTTCAGTGTTATTCATCTCACTCATGACATCCGCAGAAAGCCCAGTACATACTTTCTTTTCATCATAATATATACCGTGGGCAAGAATTATCTGGCTTATTTTATACTTGTTTCGTATTGGTCTCTACATACTAGGATAAGAACTCAATAAATGCACTAATCTCGGCTGTTTCATCCATCACGTATAAAATCCTCTACTCCTTATCTTTGAATGATCTTTTTCACACTTTAACACCAAGTAGTCTATTACACAGTGTCATTTAGACTGCAGTCAGATATAAACGGCATTGCCTGCACGTGTTCATACTTGGTCATATCTGCTCATATTGTCACCTCTTCATTAGAGCTGGTGTACTGTTGAAAACTACTTGCATGGAGTTTAAATGCCATGTAAAATATCTTTGAAAATTGTGTTATAATTTAGCATTGAATTGAATATACACAAAGCCATAGAAACAGAGCCCCAGAAACAGAACATATGTTTGATGTTAGTGAAACAAATAATAATAGCAAGAGAAATAATCACATTTTCATTTTTTTCTTTCAAACAAAAATAAGTGCATTATGGTGACTGTGAAATGAAGGTCTATCCAAGAAGTTTAAACTGTGTCACATTTTGTTACTAAGACACATGCAAAATCTGCATCCATTACCTACCAAGCAAAAGATTTAAAAACCAAAAACATTTATGCACCTAATTGTAGACTTTCACAATAAATAAAAATAAATGCTAGAACTTCAAGTAAAAGTAGACAAATCTACAACTACAATCAGATATAACTGATAGAAAAAATAGAATACTAGTAAACATATACAATTGACTGAACATTCAAAATGAAAGTGAAAGCCGCTCAGGCATGTCCCACTCTTTGTGACCTCATGGACTGTCCATGGAATTCTCCAGGCCAGAATACTGGAGTGGGTAGCCTTTCCCTTCTCCCGGGGATCTTCCCAAACCAGGGATCGAATCCAGGTCTCCCGCACTGCAGGCAGATTCTTTACCAACTGAGCCACAAGGGAAGCCTTGATCCTTCAGTGTCGGCTCTTCCTATCATTGTGAAGCAGAATTTACCAACGTTCAAAAATCAATGTAATTCATCTTATTAACATACTAAGAAAAACCTATATGCCTCTTAGTAGATATGGAAAATACATATGACAAAATCTAACATTAATTTGTGATTTTCAAAAAAAATACTCTCAGCAAACTGCAAATAGAAGGGAACTTTCTCAATACAGTAAAAACATCTACATAAAATTTACAGCAACCACAAAAAATAATGGTAAGAGACTAGATATTTCTCCCCAAAGAACAGGATAAGACAAGGATGTCCATGTTCATCATTTCTAGTCAGCACTGGGCAATAAGGCAAGGAGAACAGATAAAGGGCATCCAGTCCAGAATGAAAGAAGTAAAGCAGTCTTTATTCACAGAAGACATGAGTGTCTATGTAAAAAACATGATAGAATGTGCAATACAACAACTGGAATCAGCAGCAAACTACTGAAGCTGAAATATTTAATGTATCACAAAAGTATCAAAAATATTAAATGATTAGGGATAAACTGGATAAAGTATGTGTAATATCTGAACACAGAAAACTAAAACACATTGTTGAGAGAAACAGAAGACGTAAATAAAGTGATAAATCATCTTTATGAATCAGGAGATTCAATATTGTTGAAATACCCATTCTCCCCAAACCAATCACATAATATCATAATCAAAATTCAAGCAGACTGTTTTCTGTAGAAATTGACAAACTGATTCTAACCCTTATGTGAAAATACAAAGGACCTCAAATATCTAAAACTACCTTGAAAAAGAATAAAGTTGGAGGATCAGCATTACTATTATAAAGCTATGGCAACCAAGGATGAGTTACTGCAAAAAAATTAACAAATAGAACAACATAACAGAATAACAAGTCCAGAAATCAGATTCAAACATATATAAACAACTGATTTTCAACAAATTCGCAAAGACAATTCAGCAAGAAAGAATACTCTTTTAAACAGATGGCGGTGCCATAACTGGATATCCATAAACAAAGGCAAAAAACTGATATATACTCATATCATATAGAAAAATTAACTCAGTGTGGGTCATAGATATTGTAAAAATTGAAAATTATACACTTCTAGAAGAAATCATAGCAGAAAATAGTTTTAACTTGGACTAGGGGGAAATGTCTAAGACATAACAAAAAAAATGGTCCATTAAAAAAAATAAATTGATAAACTGGACATTGTATTAGTTAGCATTCTCCAGAGAAACAGAACCAATAAGGTGTATATGCTAGTGGTAAAGAACATGTCTGCCAATGCAGAAGACATAAGAGACACAGGTTCAATCCCTAGGCTGGGAAGATCCCCTGGAGGAGGGCATGGCAATCCACTCCAGTATTCTTGCCTGGAGAATCCCCATGGACAGAGAAACCTGGTAGGCTACAGTCCATAGGGTCACAAAGAGTCACACATATATGTATATAGAGAGAAAGAAACTTACTGTAAGGAATTGACTCATGCAATTATGGAGGCTAAGAGGTCTTAAGATTGGCAGTTAGCAAGTTGGAGATCCAGGATGTAGAGTTTTCATCTAAGTCCAAAGGACTGAGAACCAAGAGAGCTGATGATATAAGTTCCATTCGAAAACCCAACAGGCTTGAGAGTAAAGAGCCAATGTTTCTCTTCAAGTCCAACACAGAAAAGGCTGAAAAGTGAAAGTCGCTCACTCATGTTCAATTCGACACCATGGACTATACAGTCCATGGAATTCTCCAGGCCAGAATACTGGAGTGCGTAGCCTTTCCCTTCTCCAAGGATCTTCCCAACCCAGGGATCCCACACTGCAGATTCTTTACCAGCTGAGCCAAAAGGGAAGCCCAAGAATACTGGAGTGGGTAGCCTATCCCTTCTCCAGCAGATCTTCCCAACCCAGGATTTGAACCAGGGTCTCCTGCATTGCAGGTGGATTCTTTACCAACTGAGCCATCAGGGAAACTGAAAAGACTGAACATCCCAGTTCAAAGCAGTCAGGCAGGAGGAGTTTCCTCTCAGTACATTAGGGAATTGTCTTTTTTGTTCCATTCAGGCTTTCAGTGGATTGGGTTGAGGGTCATCCAAATTAGAGAGGACAATCTGCTTTGGTTAGTCTACTAATTCAGATGTTAATTTCATCTAAATACAACCTCACAGACACACCCACAATAGTGTCTGTCCAAATATTTGGACACTACATAGTCCAGTGAAGATGACCCATCAAATTAACCATCATGGACTTCACCAAAATTTTAAACTACTCCTTCTTGAAAGAAACTCTTAAGACAATGAAAAGAAGCAAAAGACTTAGAGAAAACATTTACAAAGCACATACCTGATAAGGGGCTCATACTCGGAATACATAAGAACTCTTGAAATTTATCAATAAGACATCAAACAACCCAGTTTTTTAAAATGTGTAAAAAAACAGAACAGATGGTTTACAGAGAAGATGTATGAATAGCAAACAAGTATATGTTGAAACAATTCAACATCATTAGTCATTAGGAAAATGCAAATTAAAACCACAACTAGATACCACTACAAATCTATTTAAAGGGTTAAATTTTTTTTTTTTTTTATGACCATACCAAGTATTGGCAAAGATGAGGAGGAACTTAAACTTTCAAACATTGATAACAGGAAAGTCATATGGTAGAATCACTTTGGAAACAACTGGGCATTTTCTTTAAAAGGTAAACCTACCATATGATCCACCCATTCCTTTCCTATGTATTTACCTAAGAGAGAGAATGCATATGTCCATATAATGACTTGTGCATAAATATTCATAACAGATATATTTATAATAGTCAAAACCTGGAAACAACCCAAAGGCTCATCACTGGGTAAAGGAATGAATAAATGGTATATCAAAGAAAGGAATGCTACTCAGCAATAGAAAGAAATGAATAATTATCAAAAAATTAATTAATAAACACCCAAATTAATAAATACCACAATTAATAAACACCACAAATATAATAAACACAGCAAACATCAGTGAATCCCAAAATAACTGAATGAAAGAACTCAGACCAAAAATAGAAATTATTATATACTACAAGGAATGTACAGCTACAGAAAATATTAAAATAATCTATATTACTAAAAATTCAGTGATTGCCTAAGAACACGGCTGGAGTAAGGGAGACTTCTGAGCGAGCTTGAGAGATGTGGATTACCAAGGGATATGGTGAAACTTTGGGGGTATAATGGATGTGCTCATGATCTTCACTGTAGTGATGACTTCATGGGTGTAGCATACATCAAAATTTATGCTACACCTTAGGTAATGTGTAGTTTATTGTATTTATTTATACCTCAATAATGCTTTCCCAGGTGGTGCTAGAGGTAAAGAACCTGCCTGCCAGTGCTGGAGACGTAAGAGGCATGGGTTTGATTGCTGGGTCAGGAAGATCCCCTGAAGGAAAGCATGACAGCCCATTTCAGTATTCTTGCCTGGAGAATCCCATGGACAGAGAAGCCTGGCAGGCTGCAGTTCATAGGGTCACAAAGGGTTGGACACGACTGAAGCCACTTAGCACACATGCATACTTCAATAAAACTACCCAAAAAACCTGCATCCCTAACATAACAAAATTTTAAAAAGAGCAAATAAGAGCAAAAAAGAGAGTACAGGTTAGTTCCCCTATATTATGTACAAAAATATTTTATAAGGAGAAAAATAAAGCAATAAAAAAGCTTACCTCCAGAGATGTAAATAATATCTCATACAAAACATCCTCACTACATCACTGTGTATGATACATATTACTCTATTTAAAAATAAAGGTCCTGGGGTTTCCCTGGTGGACCAGTGGTTAAGAATCCACCTTGTAGTACAGGCGACACCAGCTCAATCCCTGGTCCAGAGGATTCCACAGGCCACAGTGGCAACTAAGTGCCACAACTACTGAGCCTGTGCACCACGACTGTCGAAGCCCTTGTGCCTAGAGCCCACCCATGCTCTGCAATGAGAAGCCACTGCAACAAGAAGCCCGAACACTGCAACTCAAGAGCAGCCCCTCCCTGCCGCAACTAGAGAAAAGCCCATGCGTAGAAACGGAGACCCAACACACCCAAAACTACAAATAAATTGAATTTTCTTAAAAAATGAATATAAAAATAATGATCCTGTTCATAAGTTAGCAAAGGAGTTTCTAATTTCTGATTTGTTTTAATGAAAATATTTTTTAAGTTATAAAACTAAAATCACATTGGATATATATTTGATTTTATAAAAAGGGAAGAATCTGCAATAGTACATGGAGGTACCCAAATATGTTTACCAGTAAACTTTTTCAAGTAATTAAGAAAACACATAATCATATAAATTTTATATGAAGTATATAAATTATAAAAGGAGAAAAATAATAGTATATAACTCCATATAATAGTATATATATATAGTACATATAGTATGTAGTAATATATGATAGTATATATATAAAATAGTATATATTCTATATAATTCCATCCCAAAGGCACCTAATCTTTGTTTAAAAGCAAAACTGGGCAGACAGATGTCAAAATGTATATCATTGAAATCATAAGCACTATACATTTTGTGTTGATTTTTTTTTAGTATTGAATCAAAATCATGGGGATGTAATACACAGCATGATGACTATAGTTAATGCTATATCAAACATCTGAAAGTTGCTAAGGAAGTAGACCTTAAAAGCTCTCATCACAAGGAAAAACAATTAACCAAGTGTGGCGATGGATGTTAACTAGACTTAGTACAGCGATCATTTCACAATATATACAAATATCAAATTATTATGTTGGACACCTGAAACTAATATGTCAGTTTATCTCAGTTTTTAAGAATACTGAGTCAGGTATTTCCTCAGTCACAATAGAAACTCTACAATAAATTAGAGATTTTAGATTGTTTAATTTCAGATGGTTTTTATTAAATACTAGGTGTGACGCTATTGTTCTTTGAAGCCTTGACTGATCTTTATATAATAATAAGGATTGAAAGACACAGGCATGATCTTAATTCCACATTCTGTATTCCCCTCGCCATTCAGTAGGACTAAAGAATGCTTCCAGTATTTTCTCTGCAATTTGAAGTCTTTCTGGGTTTAGTGTAAATAGTTGTAGGTCAGCATTTCAGCAACTTTTCTATAAAACACAAAATAGAATACGTCCAAATGCTGTATTTTTCAGCACTATTAAGTCCCAGTGTTATTAAGCTCAAACTTGAACTAGCCCTGTAGGGTAAATTGCAAGAAACACACTCATAAATTCTCTCTGAATTCAGTAGCATTCACTTGGACACTGTGCATGCTTCTTGAATATTTTCAACAGGCTTGTTTTTGCTTTGGATTTTTCCAATATACATATACTTACTTACAAATGTTATGTACATGCAAGCCTACTCATAATATACACTAAAAATACCAGGCGGGGGAGATCTTTTTAAAACATGAAACAAAGATGGAATTAGCCATGTTTTTAAAAATAACTTATTTGATGTATTATTGGAACAAGTAACCTTCTTATTGTCACTAAAAAATGTATTACTATGATTCAAAGGTCTGGCTCTTGGTTGAACTTATTTCAACACTGAGTTTTAGCTGCCAGTACTCACTAAATAAGCTACCTCCCACAACACAGAGATCTCTAACAGGGGGAGAAAACGCATCACCAGCTTGCCAAATAAGTCATGATGTTCATTTACTAATCACACAGAGTTTACTTCATGTCTCGGGTGTATCATTTTTAAATACCTTGCTAAGGGGATTATTTCATACCTGTGAATCGTATATCAAGTAGTTTCCTAGAAATTTTCTTTCTTTTTTTTTTTTAGTTTACTTCTTCTTTGACTTGATTATCTTATTGTTTCTGACCTCACTACGTATTCCAACAGGCTTATAGGGGAAGTAGAAAAAATGAAGCTCCATCATTTTCTACTGTTTGCTTTTTTTATTTTTGCATTATTGATATAACTTAAAATTCATGATTTCTTTGCAGTAATCACATTTAACAGCATTACTGAAGTATAATTGACATACAGTAAATTGCACATATTCAAACATGTACAATTTGATTAGTTTTGACATATGTATACATTCCAGAAGCCATCATCACAGTGTATTGATTATGCAACTTTATACTAAGTCTTGAAAACAGATAAGGTAAGTCCTGCACTTTATTTATCAAAACAGTTTTGGCTATTCTAAGTCTATTGCATTTCCATGTGAATTTTAGAATCAGTTTCTTTCAAAACACAAAGACTGCTGGGGGTTTGGGCTGTGACTGCCTTGGATCTATTAGATAAAGTGGGAATAATTTACACATTAATTTTGAGTCTTCGTTACTAGATTTCTGTCTATTCTCCTATCAAGTACTGAGAGAGATAGATTCAAACCTCTGACTAACATAGTGGATTTGTCTAGTTATTACCTGCAGTTCTATCAGTTTGTATTGTCATGTATTCTGACAATCTGTTATTAGGTGAGTAAACATTTAGAGGGGGCTTCCCTGGTGGCTCAGAGGTTAAAGCGTCTGCCTGCAGTGCAGGAGACCCGGGTTCGATCCCTGGGTTGGGAGGATCCTCTGGAGAAGGAAACGGCAACCCACTCCAGTATTCTTACCTGGAAAATTCCATGGACTGAGGAACCTGGTGGGCTACAGTCCATGGGGTCGCAAAGAGTCAGACACGACTGAGCGACTTCACCTTCACCTTCAAACATTTAGAAGTGTTATGTCCTCTTGATAACCTGACCCCTTTATCATTATAAAATCACCTTTTCCTTGATAAAGTCTTTTCTCTGAAATTTACTTTGTCTGATTTTAAAATAGTCACTCCAGATTTATTTTAATCAGTGTTAGCATGGCATGTTTCCCTTCTTTTACTTTTAACCCGTTTGTCACTTGAGATACCATAGTTACATCTGACACTATTATTAATATGATCTGATTTCAGTCTTACTATTTGTTTTCTATTAGTCCTTTTATGCTCCTTTTTTTTCTGCCTCCTTCTGTACAAATTATTTTTATGAATCCATTTTACCTCCTTTATTGTTTTATTAGCCATAACTTTGTTTTGTTATTTTAGTGGGTTTTTTAATTATTGTTTTGAGGTTTATGGTATTCATCTTTATCACAGTCTACCTTCAAGTGATATTAGACTGTCTATATAGTATTTTTAAAATAGTATACTTTCATTTCTTCTCTTCCCTTTTTATGTTTTTATTACCATATTTTTTACTTTAACATTTATATTATAAACCCATCACAGCCCAATGCATTCCTTCCCCAGAGAGAAGCTAGGATCTGGGGTTTTTCATTTGCTTGCTCTGGGTAGAGGCTAAGGGAGGGGCTATGGTGACTGCATGCTGCTACTTCAAACCACCGTTTTTGTTCCCACTGGCCCCCGGGCACCTAGACTATGCCAGGTGCCAGGAGCACTCCAAAGGCACAGATGGGATAGAAGCCAGTGCCTCAGGCAGTCCCCCCAAAGGCCAGAGTGTTGGGCATATAGTCCATCTCTTTCCCTCTCTCAGGAGAAGCTAGACACCAGGGGTTTCTCTCTAATTGTATGGTGCTGTGCCAGGGGTAGGGATTATGGTTAGACAATTCTCAATTTTTCCCACAGGCTTTGAAGTGGCTGGTTTTGGAGCCTCTCAACTTTCTGTTTCTAAATTTCTCATAGCGGGGTTTGTCATTAATTGTTGTTGAATCAATGTGTCCAAGGGGGAAATGGGGTCCCAGGGCTGCTAATTCCACCATCTTGCTGATGTCACCCCTCCTTCTCTTTTAAGAGGTAACCTAAATATTTGGGTGATGGTCAAAAATTGTACAGAAAACATTATGAACAGAACTAAATGCTATGAAACAACACAACGTTTTCCACTTAACCAATTTAACCAAAAAAACTGATTGACTCTCAGAGAGGGAAACACTTTCTTGAGGAAGTGAATAGATAAGCAGAGGAAAACTTCTCCAAGAGAAGGAGTTGCACCTGTAACAAGAAGAAGGAGGGAGCATTGGAACAAGAGCAAGTCTGAGGCAGGATGGGGCCAGGGAGGCGGCAGGGGTCTGATCAAGCAAAGTCTGAAAACCTTAGTAAGTCATTTTAGACTTCGTTCTGACAGCAATCAGAAACCATTACATGACTTTCAGCAGAACACAACACAATAAGGTACGGGTTTGAAAAGACTGGTTTTTGCTTTTGTTTTTTGGTTCTTTCTAGATAAATCAGAAGGAAAGCAGTATGAAAACCAAGCTGTCCTTCACCTAGATTAGTACATTGAAAGGATTCTCTCAAACAAATAAGAGAGAAGAAAAATCACACCAAGTATCAGCCCGCAGAGTACATATGGTTGAGAGGCCCTCGCCGAGGAAGGGTGAGAGAGAAAAGCAACATGAGGAAGTCCTGTACGTAGTTAGATGCACCCTAGACGGTAGATGACAGCCAGCAACTGAACTCCGTTCCTGACTTGGCCACTTATCAGTCCTGAAATTCTAGACAAGTCAATTATCCCTGTTCTACAGATGAAGAAACTTAAACTCTAAGAGGCAAACTGTACCTAACTCACCCAGTTGTAGTGTGACATGTAAACCTCTCAGCATTAACGCTGCTGCTGCTAAGTCGCTTCAGTCATGGTGGACTCTGTGCAACCCCGCAGACGGCAGCCCACCAGGCTCCCCCGTCCCTGGGATTCTCCAGGCAACGAACACTGGAGTGGGTTGCCATTTCCTTCTCCAATGCATGAAAGTAAAAAGTGAAAGGGAAGTCACTCTGTTGTGTCCAACTCTGAGCAACCTCATGGACTGCAGCCTACCAGGCTCCTCTGCCCATTGGATTTTCTAGGCAAGAGTACTGGAGTGGGGTGCCATTGCCTTCTCCTAGCATTAACGATAGCCCTCCCAAAAAAAGTGCACCAAAAATGTTAATTCTTAGATGTGATGGTGTTGTAAAACTAAGCTGACTCAGCAAGGCTAAGTGATGAATGCTCTAGGTCACACAACTGGTAGCTATAAAATTGTTTTTTTTTTAAATTACCTTCTCAACACACATAGATCATTCAGCATAAGAATTATACTGATTTATATCCCTTCAAAAAATGCCAATTTCCCACACTGGTACAAATGTCAAAAATTGTCATTTAAAAAAATACCAATTATTAAATAAGATTTTTAAAGATTTGAATTCTATCTCAGGACTTCCTAGCAAAAAAAAAGATCCATTTCATACACAAATATTAATTTCTGTGGTATTATATGACTGTAAAAGTCTAGATCAAAGGTTACACTGACAAACAGAATGTGGACTACAATATTATAAAGTCAAAATATTCTTCTGTCATATGTTTCACTATCTGTTATCATTTTGCTTTCATACTTTGACTAGAATTGATAAAGGTTGTATTGTTCCTCAAAATAATATATATTTGAAACTCTAAATAGGGAGCATGGAGATTACACATACATAAAATATCATTTGTAGTGGAATCTAAAATACATATATAAATGAGCTTATTTACAAAGCAGGAAGAGACAGACTTCAAAGACAAACTTAAGATTATCAAAGGGGAAATGTAGGGAAGGGGAAAATTAGGAGTATATACACACAATTATATATAAAATAATCAACAAGGCTGTACTGTGTACCACAGGGAACTCTACTCAATATTCTGTAAAAACCTATATGGGAAAAGAATCTGAAAAAGAATGGACATATGTATATGTATAACTGAGTCACTTTGCTGTATACCTGAAAGTAATACAACTTACAATATTAAATCAACCTAAACTTACAAATCTGTAAATCAACTACAGTGGTCGCTGTTTAATCACTGTCATGTCCAACTCTTTTGTGTTCAGTTCAGTTCAGTCGCTCAGTCATGTACGACTCTGCAATCCCATGGACTGCAACACACCAGGCTTCCCTGTCCATCACCATCTCCTGGAGCTCGCTCAAACTCATGTCCATCCAGTTGGTGATGCCATCCAACCATCTCATCCTCTGTTATCCCCTTCTGCTTTCAATCTTTCCCAGCATCAGGATATTTTCCAATAAGTCAGCTCTTTGCATCACATGGCCAAAACACTGGAGCTTCAGCATCAGTTCTTCCAATGAATAATCAGGACTGATCTCCTTTAGGATAGACTGGTTGGATCTCCTTACAGTCCAAGGGACTCTCAAGAGTCTTCTCCAACACCACAGCTCAAAAGCATCAATTCTTTGGTGCTCAGCTTTCTTTATGGTCCAACTCTCACATTCTTACATGGCTACTGGAAAAACCATAGCTTTGACTAGATGGACCTTTGTCAACAAAGTAATGTCTCTGCTTTGTAATATGCTGTCTCTGTTGGTCACAGTTTTTCTTCCAAGGAGCAAGCATCTTTTCATTTCATGGTTGCAGTCACTATCTGCAGTGATTTTGGAGCCCAGAAAAATAAAGTCTGTCACTGCTTCCATTGTTTCCCCATCTATTTGTCATGAAGTGATGGGACTGGATACTATGATCTTCATTTTTTGAATGTAGAGTTTTAAGCCAGCTTTTTCACTCTCCTCTTTCACTTTCATCAAGATGCTCTTTAGTTCTTCTTTGCATACTCCAATATAAAATAAAAATTAAATTAAAAAAATCTTTTAAAAGCATATGCACCTTTAATTGACCCACAAGTTAGTGCACAATACCAGTTTTTCCTACTAATATGCTTCCCAACATCAAAGTGACCTTCAGTGGAATATTTGGGGGTCAGCTGTTTCAGGTGGGGATGCTCCCAACTTTGAATCTATCTCGTCTCTATACAGTATCTCAGTTTCCTTGGAGATATTCCAGAAATTGAATACTATGAAAAAAATATTTAGAATTCAAATGATTGTCATCTCTGATTAAAATCCCAGTAGATGTGCCTTTTAGGAAGAAAATTTCTTGAGTGCAGTTATAATTGGACCTTTTTTAAGTTTCTAAATAATTTACATTTTCTATGCTTGAGCTAATGTAATGACAAACTGAATGACAGCCAAACAGATCCCTTTTATTTGAGTGTAAGAATAAAATTCCATGAGGATAGGGCTCAGACAGTGCCCTGTGTTTCTACTTATTCTGCTGCCTCTTTAGACAAATCACATAAAGGCAAAAATTCACCCTGTTTGTAATCAACAGCTCATTCTCTAATACCATCATAGCTGCCTCTGTAAAGGTTGCCTGGGAACTTGAAAAAGCATCTTAAAATATACTTTTCAAGTAGCAAGCATAATTGGTGTAACATAAATTAGTCCGACTAATATTCAGACTGATGATGTTTATTTTGACCTTGTTCAGACACTCATCACACTCTTATGTGTGACTCAGATATGGAAAAAACTGATTAGTGGTAATGAGATATCTAACTTTCAAAATTCAATAGTGACCTTGACCCTCGAATTTTTCCTTTAGTTCAAAAAACTGAGTTCAGCGCTTTACATCGAGGTTAGGTAAAATGAAATTATTTGTTCTGTGTGCAGTCTAGGGAAGTTCTCAGTTGATGTTCTAAAACCAAGGTCAAGTCCATAATAAGAGCCAGGTCCCTACAATGGGGGTGACTTAGGTTCATGTAAAGGTGAATCTATCCCTTAAAGGATTTGGGGAGCATAGTATGGGAGATCTGCTATTGTTGCTCCTTCCCCACGTCATGTCTGACTCTCTGCGACCCCATGGACCACAGCAAGCCAGCCTTCCCTGTCCTTCGCTATCTTCTTGACCTTGCTCAAACTCATGTCAGTTAAGTCGGTGATGCCATCCAACCATCTCATCCTCTGCCACCTCCCCCTCCTATGCCCTCAATCTTTCCCAGCATCAGAGTCTTTTCTTATGGGTCAGTTCTTCGCATCAAGTGGCCAACATATTGGAGCTTCAGCATCAGTCCTTCCAGCGAAATTCAGGCTTGATTTCCTTTAGGATTAACTCATGTGATCTCCTTGCACTCCAAAGAACTCTCAAGAGTCTTCTCCAGCACCACAGCTCGAAGGCGTCAATTCTTCGGTGCTCACTCTTCTTTATGGGAGATACAAGTACGTTCAAATGGATATGTCAGAAGTGGTTTTTTAATCAGACAGGTAATTTTTTTTTCTTTTAATGTTTTGTAAGCCTCAGAGTTAAACATGCCCCTCAGCTGTTCTATGCATAGCCCTTCTCTTTTTTTATTAATACTTCTTTTTTGTTTTTCTCTTCAGTGCCCATTTTCTTTCACCTCCCTACCCAAAGTCTTAGCTGTATACATAACTTTGTAAAATATAGGCCATTTTATGCATCTTTCTGCTTTCAGCTTCTGTGAAGGCCACTTCATTTATAATTTAAAATTATGTATTTCAAATCTGTCTCATGACTGGGACCCAGGATGGTGTCTCAGAGCCCAGCAGGTGGGGCTGGCTGCATACTTGGGACCTTGGGGCCTGGGCAACCTGGAAGGATCTGAAGCAAGGATGTGAACCAAGGGACTGGATTTGTGTATGGGAGGACACCCCCTGAAGATCATGGGGCAATGCAGCAAGGCAGGAAGGGCCAACACTTCCCCAAACCCGGGTGACCGGCCACAATAGATTCACTGGAGACCAAGAGACTCGTGTTATTTTTAACTTTTTGTTGAGCTTCCTGCAAAAGAAACTTCTGCCTATTGAATAGTCTATGTAGTTAGTGAGAATTGAAGACATGAAAAGTATGTTAGTTGCTCAGTCATGTCCCACTCTTTGCGACCCCATTGACTGTAACCCTTCAGGCTCCTCTGTTCATGGGATTTCCCAGGCAGGGATACTGGAGTGGGTAGCCATTCCCTTCTCCAGAGGATCATCCCAACTCAGGGATCCAACCCAGGTCTCCTGCATTGCAGGCAGATTCTTTATCATCTGAGCCACCAGGGAAGCCAATTAATTAACTTAATAAAAATCTGTCTACAAGTTTTACTATATGATGCCATATACTGTGATATTTTACTTATTTCATCAGAAACAGACACACAGTTTACCTGAGATTTTTAACTGTCACAAATATTCTGAAAGCCAATTAAAATATAAAAGATCAACAGAAAAACCATGGTAACAGGACCTGGAGAAGGGCCAGGATGCTAATGCTGGCCATATACCCTTTACAGACCCCTGTGACATTTTTAATGGGGTAGATTCTTAGTCCATAGATCATGTCATTCTTCATTTCATTACTAAGTTCCAAATTTCTCTCCAAAATGACTTTATCATTTTTAATATCTCGGCCAGCAATGCCAAAAGACAAGTGCCCATGACATCATCAAAATTTTGTAATTTCTGATGTTTCATTGTGTTTTCAACAATAATAGGTAAAACAGTAATAGATGAGAGAGTATCTTATTGTTTTCATTTGCCTTTTTTCCATTATTGTGAGCTTGTATATCTTATCTTGCACTTGTTTATTGTTGCAGTAGGATAAGCCAGGCCATGCTGAAATGTGAATGGTAAAATTCAAAATTTATACCTTTCTTGTTGGGCAAGTCTACAGGGCAACTCTCCCAATGATGGTAAAGGCAGCTTGCACCTGATGACTCACTATGACCTCAGCCAATAATTCCAATGCTGCCACAGAATGGGAGAGAGGATGCAGGAGACTTTCCAGGTCTTTCTCACCTTAGCCCAGATGTCACATACTGGACTAAGTCACCCAGAGACCATTGGCCAGAACAAGCTATGTAACTCCAAGGAAACCTAAGAAATGGAAGGACTGTCTGCCACAGTGATTTAACTTTCCAACATGTCTGTGTGCTTTGGGTTGCTATAATGCTTTTTATGCCTTTATAATAAAGGGAAAAAATGTAAGCAATGATCAAGGAATCAATGTTGTGTGTCACTGCCAGAGGTAATCATGTCCGTCCTCTGTTCACAAGCCTTTGATGGTTCCCCAATGCCTAATAGGCTAAATTTCTTGGCCTAGTTTTCTCTCCAGTAACAGCAGATCCAATTTAGGATGACCATTCAAGCCCATAAACTTTTGATCAGTTTTTATTCAATCTTTGCATTAGTTGGAAGACAGTGATGGTCCCTTAAGAATTGGTATAGAACTGAATGAAATTTAATAAGGTGCCTGACAGTTATGTGACTGTGATTTGTAGAGCTTTCATCTTATAACCTTAAGCAATATTGACCTCAGAGAAGACTAGATAGGATGAGGGACAAAAACCATGAATATGTTATCCATCTCTGTTCGAACATTCCTACTTGTTAACTGCCCCAATAAAAGTCTAAATTCATTTTTGAATAAAGCTGGCACCAATTTTCTTTTGAGAAAGTTGATTCATTGTCAAGACTTTCAATATATAATATTCAAGAAAAGATGATGGGTAAATGGATTTTCCAATGTGCACCTTGACAGATACTATGAGGGTCTAGGAAGGGGGAAAAAATGAAGTGTCATGGGGTGATTCTCAATAGGACAGCCTCCAGGATTAGGGAGATTCCTTTAACATACCCAGGTTTACTTTGAACCCCAAGAGACAGTCCTGATTCTCTCAAGCAGAAAGGACACATTTTGAAACTATACTCTTCAATCACTACATTTCAGTTGAGCACACAATACAAATCGCTCTCAGGGTGAGCTGAAGTATCTGGAAGTTTGCAAGCCTGCTTTGAAAAACAATGTACCTCTGCTAAATTTTTTGAAACGTCATTTCAATTATTTTTGCACAATAGCAATGGAGAAACAACATTTCCTCTGATTAGCCTGACACGTGGTAATTTAGGTAGAGCTTAACTTATCTTCGACTAGAACAAATTGTCTTTCTACCCTTATTTATACAGAACACAGTTACTTTTGCTCCTTTCATTTGTATAATCTGTGGCCTGGTTTCATCTTAAATGCTTGTAATTGGGACACTGAGGTAGGCTTTCCCTGGATAAAACTCAACAGCTAAGAAAGCAAAATGGTGTTCGGAGGTACAGTGCTGGGTAAGATTCAGCACAAACATAAGACTTGTTAAACAAAAGCCAAGGATGATTTCTTTTTTTAATACTCTGAGAGAACAATGAACTAGCAAAGAATTTCCAACTTTAAAAAAAAATCAGAAAAAACGGAAAAATGAAGAGGAAGTATTTCCAATGCAACTTGATTTCAATTCTACTTTACATTGAAGACTGTTTCCTCACTCACTAATTTACATCTATAAGTTTAGACCAGGAAAACTAAAAATTTGGTCTTGTCCTAACAGGAAAAGTTCACGTGTGAAGTTTTAAGTCCTCTTTAAAAAGCATTGACACATTAAATGGCATTCAGAGATGGCAATTAGCCTTGAGAACATGTAAACACGTACACGATTATGCATGTAGATGTGAATTTTATTCCCTTAATTATGCTACATTTAATTGGACCATTCTGGAGTAGATCATAGAATCAGACAAAACCTAGAGTTTTAAAGTCACCTCAGAGATTACTTCAGCCCACAAAGCTTATTTATTTTCTCTCTCCGATATGCTTTGATTCTACTGACTTAAATTAAATTTTATTCAATGTCAATTTGGCCTTTGTATTTAATATCTAGAGGAACTGTTTTCATATAAAGGCTCAGCACTGAACAGAGAAAATAAACAGAAAAGGAAACTTTCTGAGCACCTAAAACTGGCCAGTCTCTCTGTTAATCCTTTTAAATGTATTAACCCTCACAACTCTCACCATCCTCACAAGTATCAAATTTTATACCTATTTAATAGTTTTATATTTTTATTTTTTGCTCTTACAGTTTATTTTTCATAAAATTAAAAATGCTCCTCATAGAAATTGTGAGAAGCTTTTTCGAGGAAGTGACAAATAATTCAAAATCTAGAGTTGAGATATTATAACTATTAAGCTTCTATTCATTTTCCACGTGGAAGTCTTAGTTTTTAATGTAATTGGAATCACACAGGTTATATAGTTTCTTGCCCTTCAATTTCTACTGAAATTATACCATCAGCATTTTCCTATATCATTACAAACCCTCCATCCATGATTTTGAAGGGCCCATTATGTTTCATCACTGAATGCACCATAATTAGTCTAACCCCTTTGATATTCTTATGGGGTGGGAAGGGACTTAATTTGCTTAGAATCTTACTCTCTATGAAACCAGGTTGCATCTACAATAGTAATGCTGTGAACTGCTGTGGCCACAGCTTCCCTTTGAGGTCACTGGTGTGACCCACTGGAAATCTAAAGGTCGGCACAAAAAAGTGTGTTAGCAGAGGATGAGAGCTAGGGACGGTCTGGAGAGACATTTAAGAGTCAGCAGGATAGACTGTGCTCTGCTCTCTTAGTCACTCTATTATTACAGCCAAAATTTTAAAGAGTTAGGTTCAAGACACTGAGACATTTCCCTTCTGGGCTCCAGATCTTCCTGAAGCCTAGTCAAATTGTGCACACCGCCACAAACTTATAATTCTTCTTTTTAAATTGTTATCTTTTTTTGGTCAGTTTTTGAGATACATTGTTTACAATGTACAGACTATAAATATTGTTTACAAAGTACAACAAAAAGAAATCTAATACATATTTACTAACAAACCTATTTACTGTCTGTAACAAAAGTGGTATATAGACACTTTTGAGCAGACCACTTTGGGATTAAAATAGGTTAGTTCATTTAAAATAAATATTGAAAAAGTAGGGTCCCTCTCTCCCAACAAGACAAAAGACAAGGACATGATAGTTTCCAACCCAGCTCCTACAAGGAATGGCAAAAATAAATGGAAATAGCATAGTAAAGATTATCATAAATGTTAAAATACTGTCTAGTAAGAGGAGATAGATTTGTTCCCTGTGGGTGTATGGCTTAGAATTGAAATATAATTTTAATATAAGAAGAATGATCCAAACAAAGTGGACTGGGGGCTTTCCTGGTGGCTCAGTGGTAAAGAGGTGAAGTCAGGAGACACAGCCTCTCTCCCTGGTTTGGGAAGGTCTCACAGCAATTAAGCCCATGCACCACATAACCNTGGTAAAAGGCAGGTCCTAGAGTGAAGGGCAGAGTTTTGAATATATCTTCCTCATCAGCTGGCAGATCCACTTCATTCTGAGATGGACACTGAAAACCTTAACTACTCAAGAAGGTAAAAACTGATTATATTCATCAATTAACTGTAAAGGACACCAAAACACAATATACTCATTTTCATACACAGATGAGGTGCTGAAGCTGACCGAATCAAATGTCCGGTGTTAGTGAAGATATGGTTGTGTGTCTTTTAAAGTATGTAAAAGCACAGGTTCAGGAAACAACCTGAGAAAACATGTGTAAAAGTGGTGGAACAGAACAAGACCCACCCAGGTCTACCTGAAAGAAGAGACCCCAGTCATGCTTACTGACGGCCATGGAGAAAACAGAAATCTTTCAGCCTCCTTCTGCATATCTGCAGCTAAACTACTTGTCTTTAATGTCAAATAAGATAATAGAAGTTAAATATTCAAGTAAAAAGAACTTCTGTCAATCAATACACTCTTGGAGGAAGTGCTATTGTCTGATCGTAACAACTTTTACCCATCTAGATCCTAAATCCGAATCAAGATTGTGCCAAGGAAGCATAGGATTTTTTGTTGTTGCTGGAGATTTCTTTCTATCAGTACAAACTTGAAAGAACAAAAAGGAAGTGGAGGGAAAAAATGCTCCATGTTTTGCGAGTTATATTCCTGCTTCTCATTTGGAGGACAGTCCTGAAGGAGTGACGTCCAAGTGTTCCTCAGAGCTAAGCCAAGGAATTGTCATGGGCAGAGTTAAACTTAGCCTATATACTAAAGAGAAGTGTAGAGAAATCGCTCTTGATAGATGCAGGATTTTCTCTTTTCATTATTTGGAGATAAAAGGTAAAAGAGAGGGAAAAGATATACACATTTAGCAGTTTTCCTAATATTCTTCATCTTTAGATGTCAGTGTGGAAACAGAGGCAAGAGTGACAAGTCTCTCAATGGCTTTGTTTTAGATGACATTACATAATGGCTTCTGAATTCCCTCACCTCTTTGTCCCAGCCACCAAAGCCAAAAGTCCATTCTCTGAACCTCCCATTTGTGTCCCTCTAGCTTAACTTCTCAAAACATCCATTTTAAAGGCTACAGACAGAAACACATAAAAAAAATCTCACCTCTTATTCTCTGGAAACTTGTTATTTAAAACGGGGGTCCCTGCTTGCACACTGTTGGTTATGAATGTATCTTGGTACATCCACTATGGAAAATAGTATGGAGGTCCCTCAAAAGACTAATAGAGCTACCATATGATCCAGCAATTCCATACCTGGTATATATCCAGAAAAGAATGAAAACACTAATTCAAAAAAACNGGGGTCCCTGCTTGCACACTGTTGGTTATGAATGTATCTTGGTACATCCACTGTGGAAAATAGTATGGAGGTCCCTCAAAAGACTAATAGAGCTACCATATGATCCAGCAATTCCATACCTGGTATATATCCAGAAAAGAATGAAAACACTAATTCAAAAAAACACATGCACCTCACTGTTCATAGCAGCACCATCTACAATAACCAAGACATAGAAGCTCACACACATGTATACACACAATGGAATGTTAGTCACAAAAAAGAATAAAATTATGCCATTTGTAACAATGTGGATGAACCTAGACAAGCTTATGCTTAGTGAAATAAGAGAAAGACAAATACTGTATATATCACTTATATGTGCAATATAAATGAATGTACACACAAAACAAAAATAGATTCACAGATACAGAAAACAAACTTGTGGTTACCAAAAGGGAGAGGGAAGCAGGGTGGAGTGGGGAGGACAAATTAGAGGTATAGGATTAACAGATGCGTGAGGGCATGCTAACTTACTTCAGTCATGTCTGACTCTTTGCAACCCTATGGACTGTAGCCAACCAGGCTCCTCTGTCCATGGGATTCTCCAGGCAAGAATACTGGAGTGGGTTTCCATGCTCTCCTCCAGGGGATCTTCCTGACCCAGGGATCAAACCTGCCTCTCTTACATCTCCTGTATCGGCAGGTGGGTTCCTTACCACTAGCGTGACCTGGGAAACCCAACAGATATCAACTACTGTGCACAAAACAGATGAACAACAAAGCACAGGGTATTATACCCATTAGCTTGTAATAGCCTACAATGGAGTATAATCTGAAAAAATACTAGATCACTATGCTGAACACCTGAAATTAACATAATATTGTAAGTCAACTATATTTAAATGAATAAAGCAGATTTTAATGAATTAATTAATTAATGTAAGTTTCTTGGAATTACTTGGCAGCTTGCTAGAAACATAGATTCTTGGGCCCCACTCGGAATCTGCATTTTAACAGGATTCCCAGGTGATCCCAAGCGCATGAAAGACTGAAAAGCACTGTTCTAGATAGATTCACCATCCAGAGAAACACAGCAAAGTCTTCTATCTGTTCCTCTATTATGTCCAAGCCAAGCACTGGCAGCCCAAATTGCAAAATGATTATGTGTTAATAGTGCAGGCATTAGACAAGCCTAGCAAGCAACTTGATTCAAATGCATCCGAAATGACTCCACTCAAAAGCAGGAGCACAGGCTGTGAATTTACACCTGGCTTGTGGAAACCATAACTATTCTTCAGGTGCACATCTCTCCAAAGTGAGGAGTCCCTGCAAATGAGAGGCTGTGCATTCATGACGATCACTGCTTGATGGTCTGTTAACACCCATATTCTGAATGCTGAACTGACCTTACAATAGCAGGCCTTTTCTTTCCCCCCTGTAGTCAAGCTTGTGCCAGNTCTCTCCAAAGTGAGGAGTCCCTGCAAATGAGAGGCTGTGCATTCATGACGATCACTGCTTGATGGTCTGTTAACACCCATATTCTGAATGCTGAACTGACCTTACAATAGCAGGCCTTTTCTTTCCCCCCTGTAGTCAAGCTTGTGCCAGCAACCATCATTCTTACTCACAAACACTACTACTTCATATCTCAAAACATCTATCTTAGGTGATCCAGGACACGTCTAGGCTTAACCCATAAGCTTTAGCCATGCATATGTCGTCCGTATCTATGAGAGAATAGCACTCTGGAAGTAATTCCAATGCTTATAGAATAGAAAAGGTATTACTCATACATTCCTACATTCGTATGTTCATTTCTCAAACGGTAAATATTTCTTTTTCTCTCACTCTTTTTTTTTTTTCTCTTTCCAGCTTACTTCAAATGGTAAACATTTCTTCTTCTTCTTCTTTTTTTTTTTCTTTTTCTTGCATTGGGTCTCTGTTGTGGTGCATGGGCTCCAGAGTACATAGGCCCTGTAGTTGTGGCATGCAGGCTTACTTGCCCCGTAGCGTGTGGGATGTTAGTTTCCTGACCAGGGATCAAACCCATGTCCCCTGCATTGGGAGGCAGATTCTTAACCACTGGACCACCAGGGAAGTCCCCAAATGGTAAATATTTCTTGAGTAGTCTTTATATGCCATTTTGGTGACAAAACACATCCAGGCTTACAATTAACCTCAGGGAAGATGGATAAATTAATAGACAGAATGATACCCAATTATATGCACTAACTAGGGAAAACTCAGGGTAAATACAAAAAAGATTCCTTAATAAAATCCTGAGAGATCAGAGCATGTCACCTAGAGAAGAAGACATTTAGGTCAATGTGGATAAATAGCAATTATTTGATGAACACAGATAAAAAGGGAAAGAATGTACCAGATTAGGGGGTGGGAGGCAGAAGGTATGAAGGCCTAGAAGAGGGAACATAAAACAACTAGGGAGAATTCTATGGCAGTCTAGAGGTTAGGACTCTGAGCTTTCACTGCCAAAGGTGTGGATTCAATTCCTAGTCAGGGAAGTGAGATCCTGCAAGCCATGTGGCGTGGCAAAAAAAAAAAAAAAAAAAGGTGAGAAGCTAAATGGAGTAATTCATTATGTCTATAGTACAGGAAGGGGTCACAGATGAGAGGTTCAAAGGATGAAACCAGGGGAATAGCAGGGAACATGTCATGAAGAACCTCACAAGCCATACTAATGAGTTTAGATATTGAGTGCAATGGGAATGGGAGACTCAGACCAACTTCTTGGATTTCTTTGGTTGCTCTTTGGGGAATACACTGGGGGCCACCCTTGGTTTCCAGATCCTTTCTCTAGTTCTTGCAAATAGCCTTCTGCATGTCAAAACCAGCCATGGTAAGACAAACCCTTCTCACTGCCCACCTCTTCTGCCTCCTGTTCTTCTTTAGCATCTCTCTCACTGACTCTTCTGCCTTCCTGCTCTATTTGCTTTTATGGGCTCATGTGATGACATTAGACCCACCTTGATACCCCCATGGTGATCTCCCTATTTTAAAGTAAGCTGATTAGCAAGTGCACCAGCAAAACAGCAGAACCTACATTCATGTTTGACTGAATAACCAGAGGACAGGAAATCTTGGGAGACATCTTTAGAAATCTGCCTATCACCACCTTATAAAATAACTCACAGGGCATGAGCAGGTTCTGGCATGATGAAGGTTGTGCTGTCTGTCTTGTGGATGGTTGGTCAGTGTGGTGAGTCTGATGCCCTTGGGAATCCTGCATTCCAGGGGCATTAATGCCAATCACACCATAGTCAGGCCCAGAATTTCCTGGGAAGCACTCCAGGGCCCTGTCTCAGTCGTTTGGTCACACTGGAGCTTCAGGTAATCTAATGACCCACTAGAAAAAGGCAATAAATAAACTGAGAAAATAACCACCGCCACCCCCAGAAAAAGGAGGAAGGAGTAATTTTCTGAAAACCTAGTGTCGGTAGGCAGCAATTCCTGGATCACAAGGGCAACTGTTCTGGGTCTAGGTTTCTGGTTTTCGTCCTGATATACCAGGAATTCACACTCACAGAAATGGAAGGAGCCCAGGTGCTGAGAGGAGAAGAAAAGCCGACTTGTGCACTCAGGTTTGTTATTATTTAACTGCAATTATGCTTTCAAGAGAGTGTTGCTTTAAGAACCGCCCATTTAATTTCTTAAGACTATGAAAACCTTCAGGTAGAGTAATTGCCTGACACAGAACACCTAGGAGGTGAATTGAAAGAAAAAAGCCTTTTACTGAGTGGCAAAGAGAAAGTATTAAATGCTTGATTAGAAGCTCTGTCACTAACAGTGAATGCAAAGAGAAAAAAAAAAAAAGCCAGGTGAATGCCCCTCTCTTTACATCTCATCTCCCCAACCTGTCTTTCTCTCCTCTGTCATTGTGTAATGTGTGAATTCCCACTCCTACATTGGACACCCCAAACAGGCTTTGAAATTCTGTTTTCCTTACTGAAAACAAGGAAAGACAATTGATTCAATTGGTCTGTTGAGTATTTTTCTCACTGAAATCTTTTCCTTAAAAGATTTATTATGCTCCAGCTTCATTACTGTAAAGACTTTGAGCCTGACATACCTAAGTTCTGCTACTTTCTACCAATATGACCTTAAGTGAGTCAGGGGAACCTTCTGAGCCTCAGATTGCTCAACTATGATGTGGGAATAAGAACATGCATTTCTTGGATAGTTAAGAGAATTAAAACACAGAAAATTATCTGGCCCCTGGTCTATGCTCAAACGTTAAATCTCTTTTCCCTGTTCTCTTGTCTCCTTGTTTATGCTCTAATTAATCTCTAGCTTGTGCTCGCAGGAGTACGACAAATAGATCATAAATCCTATAAAAGCAAGATCTATACCAATGGGATTCCATGAAGAGGTTCTTTGATTGGCATTCAGGAGATTTAAGCCCAGGAGTGCAAAATCGACTTTGATTAAGCCAATTGCCCTCTCTGTGTTGCAATTTACACAGGTATAA
>SJYA01002741.1:1399632-1430213 GCA_006410615.1 Neotragus moschatus | reverse complement strand
TACCTCGTTTTATGAAGGTGGGTGTGCTCCTCTCAAGAGCTGGCCCCTGCCCTGAGCTGAGGCCACAGGTTGGGGTAAACCAGTGAGCTGCCAGGGCCTTCCTGCTGGGAGGGATGGAGAGGGACTCTTGACTTCCTGTCCACCAAGCCTCTGGAGCCTCCCCAGCCTTGGTTCCAGTGGGAACCCTCCCTCTGTAAACAACAAAGTGCCTCTGGTCACAGGCTCAGCTGTGTCACGGGCACATAATACAGGTTAGAGCAGTCAGATTAGCAGTCTATTAAAATTCCGTGAGTTTTCCCTCAAAAATCACTAGACTCGGGTATACCTATGGCTCATTCATGTTGATGTTTGGCAGAAACCAACACAATACTATAAAGCAATTTGCTTTCAATTAAAAATAAAAATCACTAGACTCACCCAACTGAGTACAAAGTCCACCTTCTGACGCTGTACCAGCATTACAGTTTTTCACACACGCCTGATCTTTGTCTAAATGCAGTTTTTGTTTTTTATGGAGAGAGAAGTCAACTGATGTTTGGATAATTGAAGTCTCTCCATTACCAGCTGACCCAGTGGTTACTGGTTATGTAATATCTTTTGCATCTGTATCAACTTACACCCAAGGCCATTTAAAGCAAAGAGGACTTTTTAAGTGTGAAAATTCATATAAGCAGGTATGTATGGTTTCCGTATTTCCTAAATTTTAATTTGGGAACATTTTTGCTTTTGTGCATTACCTATACTGTTTTTCTTCACATAAACTTTAAATCTACTCCTTAAAAACTTAGACTCAAAGCCTTAATATCTGTACAATTATACGTTTGATAGCTATGCTAGCTAGTTTTTAAATTATTATTGTTAAAATAGATTAAAGACATAAGTATTAAAATGAAAAGTTTACCTAAGAATCACTCAAAAAGTATCTTACGTAGTATCAGAAATAATAACTAAAATTTACTGAGCTCTTCCCATATGCCAGGCACTTTTCTAAGCACTTGACATGTAATAATTCATTTAATTCTCACAATGAGCTGAGAACAGTGATTATTCCCATTTTTCGTGAAGGGAAACTGAAGCACCGAGAGGTAAAGGAGCTCATTCAAGGATCATTTGCAGGTGGAGTACAGAGTGTATATGCCTATCCAGTCTGCACAAAAGCCCCAAGACATGTATTCTTAAATTTGGCAACTATTTTACTGAATAGTTATGAGGTAATCTGTTACTTAATCATCAGTTGATTTTAATTATCTAGTTATATAGTTCCCATGGAATATATAGCAGGTTTTAAAACCAGAGAACACACCTCCTACTCTGGAGAGGATTCTATTCTCATATTAAAGATGGGGCCTTGGAGACTACCTAGGTTAGCCTTTTCATTTATAGAAAAACCTAAGAATGTATTGCTCCAAAATACAGTATTCTAGGGTCTGAGCTATAAGTTAAATTTGTCCAGTGTGCAGAAATGTGTTCACTGATCACTTTCTAAGTCTCTTTTTCCTTTTCCTGATGTGTGTGCTCATTCAAACACACAAATAAAAAGGAGTACAATACCTGGAATAAATAATTGATCTATATATGAATGTTCTCTGATCCAGAGTTATTTTGAACAAAAACAGTTGCCACATGTTCTAGTTCAAATCTCTGATTTCTCTAATCCTTTAATTCAAGGAAAAAGCTAGAAAAAGTAAAATTTCCCAAATACTTAAGTTTTATATAGTTCTTTTTTAGTGATGTAACTGACAAGCAATTTAAATTTATTAGTGTTTTTTAATGACATGAACTTGATTATTTCTTAGTAATTATTTTATTTTCTGGAATAAACTTATTGTAAGAAACTGCCGCGAAGAAGAAAGGAGACACCCCTCTGGGCTGACAATGCAGAGGCCTTTATTGGGCAGTCGCTCCGGGCAGAACTCCCAGGGGTAGGCGAGCAAAGCAAGGGAGTCTGCGAGGTATGTGGGGTGGGGATGGGGCTTTATAGCCAGGGTCGTTGCTCAAGCTGGACCCTTTCCAAATAAGGTGAAAAGTGTGAGCTGCAACGGTGGTTGGCGGCCAAGGGCTTCGTGTCGACGTTTGATTGGGCCAGGTCATGGGGTTGGTCCTGGCAATGTCAGCCCGCCCCTAGTTGCTGTTTGAGTGGAGGTCGGGGCTGGAGTTCTCTTCCTGAGTAATCTGGGCATGCTCGGGCATGCCCGGGCATGTTCCAAACTTGCGGGGTCATGAGGTGGTCTTTCTGTCTTGGGCCCCTTTGCCCGGACCTTACACTTATAATCTTCCATAGAATCATGTAAGATTCGTCATTAGTAAGATTGAGATTGAGTGAAGTCGCTCAGTTGTGTCCGACTCATAGCAACCCCATGGACTGCAGCCTACCAGGCTCTTCCATCCATGGGATTTTCCAGGCAAGAGTACTGGAGTGGGTTGCCATTTCCTTCTCCAGGGGATCTTCCCTACCCAGGGACTGAACACGGGTCTCCCGCGTTGTAGACAGACACTTTATTACCTGAGCCACCAGGGAAGTCGGTATTATTTAAAATTGTAATTTACCCACATCATTGAATACCATGCAGTCATGTAAGCAAATGGTATAGATCTTTTTGCTTGACTTGGAAAGATTTCTATGATGTATTATAAAGTTCTGATCTGAAAAAATATAGTAGATATTTTTTTTTCTTCTGGCCACACCACATGGCTTGTGGGATCTTAGTTTCCTGACCAAGGATCAAACTCATGCCCCCTGCAGTGGAAGCATGGAGTCTTAGCTGAACCATCAGGGAATTCCCAGATACAGTAGATATTATAAAGATAATATAATTTAAAATTTTAAATGTTAAGGAGCTCATATGATCTGGAGAAGTTCCACTTTTTGTAAGCCTCCTTCTATAGAAGTACTCTGATATTAATATATTGCTTATGACTTTATAATTTGTAATCCATGCTCTGATTTTCCTGGGTTTACATTTGAAATTTTTGAAAATAAGTTGTTTTTTTTTAAAACTGCAATTGAGTTGGGATGGCTCTGGAAATCCTGCGTTCACCTAGAGAACTTTCTGGAGTGACCCGCATTTAAAGCAAACTCCTGGAAGGAAGAGGCCCACTGTTCCTGGCAAGAGGATCTCCCGCCTGGGGCCTGTTTTGCAAAGATAACATAATCTGCAAACTATTTCATAGCTCCCAGGTGGAAATGGAGGTGATGACGGCAGGGAAGAGAAAAGATAGGTCCAGCCCCTGCGGCCTTGGGAAGACTGGAAAGGGAATGAACTGGCATCTGGTGGACTAGTGTGCCTTCGTGGGTTTAAAAGGAAGGAAGTCTCTCTCAGCTTGCAGCCAGTTTCCCACTGCTCTGGTTCACTGAACTTGAAATTGTATTTGTGGGGGCGGGAAAGTGCTTCTCAGCGGGTTTGAAAGAATAGATAAGAATCCAGGTGGGAAGCTGCACCTAGTCTGTGTAGCCTGCAGGGCAATAAATCTGATAGATCTCATCTCATGGGCCAGGTCATAAAACTAGGGTTTGCTTCCTGGATCCAGTCTAACTCTTCTTGATGGAACTTTATCACCCCTCCCTAAGTTTCACTTTTATCTGTAATAAAAAGAACATAATAGCTGCCTTGTCTCTGTGGATTGCTGTTTCAAACAAAATGCATTTTTGAAAGTCCTTTGTCGTACTGTTTAAGATAACAGTACTACCTTTCCAGTCTCTCTTGTAATGACCTGTGGATCATCTGTTCCAGAAACATGATCTCATGGACTCATGAATAGACCTTTCACTTTGAGGCCTCTACCTTCATTCCTGCTTAGCCCTCCTCTCTGTCTTTACTGTTGAAATTCCCCTGCCCCTCTTTCTTATTTAAACTCTAAATCTTAACTCCATTGATACTCTAGTGAAGTCATGTTAGGCCAGTGAGCCAGTTTTCATTTCCTTTCGCCAAATAAGGGGCAGAGTCCACCCCCAACCATGGTATCCAGGAGTAGCCAAATTTATTTTGCCATGGATTTCTGTTAACACCTTGACCTTTAGACTTGTCTGTTAGATCAGAAGTTAGAATCAGGAGCTTTTTAATGTGGACCTTTGGGAGTTGCTTCTTGAGAAGCTCCAAATTTTCCATATAAGAAGGTTCTGTATAAGAAAGGAGAATTGGAACATCCTCATGTAGATGATTTACTTTCTGTCACTTAGGGGGAAAAGGATTCAGTGGAAAGGAGCTTCCCAGGTGGCACTGTGGTAAAGAATCCACCTGCCATGCAAGAGACATGGATTCGATTCCTGGGTTGGAAAGATCCCCTGGAGGAGGGCATGGCAACCCATGCCAGTATTCTTGTCTGGAGAATCCCATGGACAGAGGAGCCTGGCGGGCTACAGTCCATGGGGTGGCAAGAGTTGGACACGGCTTAGTGACTAAACAACAACAGCAGTGTAGCTATTAATACTGGGAATCTAATATTAACAAAGGATGAAATGTTTGTTAAAGTTCAAAGTAAACTTTTGTTTACTTTGAAAGATTGAGGAATGAGGTAGCAAGTTGGTTATTTGCAGAATTACCACATAAGCCATACCCACATTGATATGTCAGATATCATTTTAGAATGTTTAATAACAATAGTGAAACTAAGATCCCCTGGAGAAGGTAATGACAACCCACTCCAGTACTCTTGCCTGGAAAATTCCGTGGACAGAGGAGCCTGGTAGGCTAACGTCCATGGGGTTGAAAAGAGTCGGACACGACTGAGCAACTTCGCTTCACTTCAAACTTTGAGCGCTTACATGTCTGGTGTGTGTAAAGAACTATCTTAAGAATTTTTTTCATTGTGTACGAGTTTTATTTGTATCTTACAAATGAGATAACCAAAGTTAGAGAGTTTAAATGACTTGCCCAGGGTCACTTGGCTATTAAACAACAGAGCCAAGCACTCAGACACAGATCTAACTTTGAAACCCTAGGTCTCAGCACTTTTGCTATACTTCATTTCTGGGGCAGAATTCTGGGTTGGCCCTTGCTTTCATCACATGGGTCCCCCAGGAAGTAGAATACGTTTATAAAGTGCTGAAAGAAAAGAACGGTTGTTTTAAAATCCTTTTTCTCAAAATAAATAAAATCCTTTTTCTCTCTTTTGTTGAAATTGTCTCATTTCTACTGACCTACCTTCAAGTTCACTGACTCTTTGCTCTGTCATTTTTATCTATGCTTCTGTATGTAATGTGTCTTTTTCTTCTGGCTTCTTAAATGATTTTCTCTTCATCACTGTTCTTCAGTGATTTGATTATGATGTGCCTTGGTGGGTTTTTTTAAAAAATACTTATTCTGCTTGGGGTTTGCCGAGCTTCGTGGATATGTGAGTTTATAGGCTTTATCAAATGTGGACATTTCCAGCCATTATTTTTTATTGTATTTTCCGTGTCCAACTCTTTCTCTTTTCTCCTTCTGAGACTGTAATCACATATATCCCACAGGTTACTGAGGCCCAGTTCAATTATTTTTAGCCTTTTTTCTTTTTATGTACAATATTGGATATTTTCCTCTAATAGTCTGTAAATTCACTGATATTTTCTTCTGCAGTATCTAATATGTTGTTAATCTCATATAGTATATTTTACATTTGAAATATTGTACTTTTCATTCTAGAAATTTCACTGAAGTCTATCATGCTTTTCTTCCACCTTCTTGAACATATGAGGCATATTTATCAGAACTTTTAATGTCCTCTTCTGTAAATTTCACTCTCTCTGTCTCCTGGGTCTGATTGTTTTGATTGATTTTACTCCTAGTTATCAGCGTATTTTTCTGCTGCTTTGAGTGACTAGTAGTTTTTTAATTGGATGCCAAACGTTGTGAATTTTACATTCAGGGGTACTAGGTTTGATGGGGTTTTCCTCTAAGAGGTACTTTGTCTTGGCTATAGGTAAGTTACCTGGAATCAGATCCTTTTGAGGCTGGATTTTACATCTGTTAAGGCTATCAGAGAAACCTTTAGTCTAAGGCTAATTTATCCCCACTGCTAAAGCATTACACTTCTGAGAACTCTACCCAGTGCCACAAATATTACAAGGTCTTTCTGCTGTACCTGGTGGGAATGTGGTTCTTTCCCTGGCCTTCATTAGTAGTTTTTTCTCACTAGGCACAGGTCACTTCTCAGCCAAAGACTCAAAGATCCCCTTTGTAGATCTCCACAGCATGTGCCCCTCTCCTTACAAGTGCTCTGAGCCTTGACCTTCCTGAGCTCTCTCTGTTGCTCCTCAACACAGCAGGATCCCTGGGCTCTTCCAGGTCCCCACTCCTGCCCTGCGGGCTGGACACTGCCTGTCGGCACTAGGCTGGAGTACTCAGAGGGCTCATGTCACTTACTTCCTTCTGTCAGGGATCACAGTGCTGCGCTGGCTGCAATGTCTGAACGTGATTGTTTTGTTGATTTGATCGCGTTTCTAGTTATCCAAGGTGGGAGAGTAAATCCAGTCCCTGATATTCCATCATAAATGGAAGCAGGGGTCTGTGGTTTGTCTCTAAGTTCTTTTTTCACAGTGGAGACGTACCGAATAATTTCAAATCCAGTGTCATATATGGATATATTATATTAAAGGAGCTGTGGACTAAGAATCAAAATCAGGGTCCTAATCCTCATTCAGCCGTTTAACTCTCTGCTTCCCATAGTATATTCTGTGACCTCCTACCCAATCTAGAGCAATTCATTTCTTAATTTAATTCATATCTGTAGAAAGAGGGTTATGAATGTTCTTTATATGACGCTGAGGTGCTATAAAGCGAGAACAGAAGAAAATGTGTTGGTTGGCTTGAGTTGAGCTACAGAAGCTGGCTTATTGTCACTCACCAGTCTTCATTGTTAACATTTCATGTTAGGCACCATATTGGACATACCTTTTATGTGCATTAGGACTCTTCATCTACCAGTCACTGGATGCTATTGATGGGAAACAAGCCAGAAGAACAAATTCTTGTTCTCCTTTAGGGGAACTTTTTGACCATGGTTGCGACTCTCTTTCCACAGGTAAGTTAGTGGAGATTTTTTCCTACAGTTGTTTTTTGTTTGTTTGTTTTTTAGTGATGGCTTAAAAAATGAAATGAACTGAACTGTTTGGTTTGTTTTGCCTTACATTTGGGAGCAATTTTGCATAGTTTATTTTTTTGTAAATACACTAAAAATGTATGTTCAGTAATTTATTCTTGCCTAATTTTAATGCCAAGATTATGCACCTTAAAATTCTATATTTCTAAACATTCAGTGCCAATTATTTAACTTATTTTAAATACTTAATGGTTTCTAAACCTTATTTCTTTCAGTTTTTATGGCAGTTGGAGCTTCAATTGCTGTTCGCTTAGGAACTCATCCTGACTGGTTGTTTTTCTGCTCTTTTATTGGGATGTTCATGTTTTATTGTGCTCACTGGCAGACTTATGTTTCAGGCGTGTTGAGGTTTGGAAAGTAAGTATGTATTTTAAGTTGTATATTTTGTAAGATATAATCAAATTCATTTTCACTGTCATGCTTCATTTATTCATTATAAAGGGAACAAACTGTCAATCATGAATTTAAATTACCTTTTAATTTATTGAAGCATCCATAAATGTTATATCTTAGGTTTAGTCTTTTAGGTGTTCTTGTTATAGTTACATACTTGATGATAATTTTATTTTTTCTCCCTCTCCAACTTACTAGCCCAAGTTTACATTGACAGGAGGAAAAGAAAAATAAGGGGTGTGAATAAAGTAGAAAAAGGATATAAAGTACCTAAAAAAGAAGCATTTGGCTAAAAGATAAATAATGAGATATGGAATCTAAAGGTGTGTCCATAAAGGGGAACCCCTTTACAGCAGTCCCGAACAACAGTAGTCGTGAGAATCTCAGCTGTGGTGTATAGTTGGTGAGATAGTGTAAAAGCATCTTGTAATAGTTGCCCCTGATGCTTTATTCTTAGACACCAGGACACAGTGCACAAGACTGGAACTCTGTTCTCTCTCTCATCAGCTCCCTCTTTGCCTGACCCTTTAGTAGCTGTCTCCCTTTGGCTCATTCTCAGCTTTGGCTTCCCCTGTCTTCAGATTCTTTCCTGCAGCACTTTAGTGCTTCCTGGGAGAAGCAGTAGCCCTGAGGGGAAAAAATAAAAAACTTCTAACAATGATAACTGAAAGGAGAAGCTCAAAACAATGGATCATTTAGCAGAGTGAAAGCCATTGGCAGTTTTTCACATTGACTCAAAATTACAGAATAGTCACAGCCGTCAGCTGTTGAGCGCTTGCGTGGTTCTGGTGGTGTGCTCAGTGCTTTTCATGCCTTTTCTCATTTATTCCTCACATTGACCCTGGTGAGGGCATTACTGCCACTGTGCCAGCAAGTTCTGTAACTTCCTTATACTGCAAAAAAAAAAAAGTGTGGAGCCAGGGTTAAACTCAACTCTCCAAACCCCACACTCTTAACGACTGTTGTTCAGTAGCAGCAGTTATTTAACAACTCAGACTTTACCTCTTTGACTTTTAACTTCATTAAAAATCTTTCTGAAATGAGTTATTTTACATTCCTGACCTAGTTGTCCACTTTATACTCATTTACTGTTGGCTGAGAGCTTAATGTGTGCCCAGAATTGGACATAGAAAGATGAGTCACTTGTGAGTGGAATATGCCAGACAGATTGGGGTAGAAGCATTGTAGGCAAGAGGATGAGGAGAGGAAGTACTCAGGACATTAGGGAAGTGGTTGCTGCGGTTGAGCACCAGACATGTGAGGAACTGGAGGAGATCCTGCACTGCCCAGGGTTTCAAGCATGTAAAATGCTTACTCTCTATGGCACAGATCCTCCTCTGAATGATTTCACTTTATCAAAGTAAAAGCATCATTGGGCATTGAGTAGGATACGTGTGGATGGTCCAGCTTAACACTATAAGAAGGATATATATGTGGGACATCAGCCAAGCTTCTGTAAATACTTACAAAGTCAGTCAGTATCAACTGTCAATTGGCTAGGATGGATGTCCTGAAAAATCTGTCAATAATAATAAATTTCCCCCCAAAATTAGTCATTTATATAGTTTATCCTTAAAAGAGGAAGAATGAAGCTTTCTGTGGTATGAATGATGGCTGTGTGAAACCAAAATTCCTAGCTCAGTCCCTGTAGACGTCGTTCAGTTCACTGAAAGTTTGTCCTGTAATTTCTGTCAGCTTTCCTAGTTGCTTCTGGTCACTAGTCATACCCTGGAAAAGTTATGGATTAACTTAATGGAATTCTGCACTGTTACTTGAAAAAGAGTACAAAATTCTGATAGTAAATCATAGGTGTAGGGGAAAGAATGTTGTCTCTGAAGTCATTTTTCTATAGCAGTATCCAGCATTTTCAGTACAAGCGTGGAAAAATCACTTCACTCTCTTTCCCAAAAAACAGGTATAATGTATATATAGTTCATAAGACTCATAATAGATGCTCAGTAAATGTCAGTACTTTTCTCTTTTTTCTTCACAAAATACCATACATTATATTACTTAGTTTACCTTTTTCAACTAACTTGACTATTTCTCCATGCAGTCTGGAGGCCTTGATTTGCCTATCACTGATCTTACAAATACTGGATGTCATTACATTTTCCTTTTATTTGTGCATTAATGTTCCAGTCACCTTTTCCCTCTAAATGCCCTCAAAGTAACTCAGCTGAGAAGTCTTTTCTTCCATAGCTGGGTCTATTTTATCATCTAATCCCTACATTTCTTGTATTTGCAGAGCAGTAAGTATTCCTCTAGCAGGGCATCTAAGAGGAGATGCAAAGGAGGTAGACACATAAAATCTGAAGCTCGGGAAAAAATATGGATTTGGAAAAATGGATTTAGAGGTCATTGGCATATAGATGGTACTCTTAAGTGTAGATATAATATTCAGAGAATCTAAAAAGAGAAAAGAGGAATTCTGGAAACAGTAGCATTTAAGATATGAAGGAAGGAGCCTGGGAAGATCTTCCAGAAAGGTAGGAGAATCATGAGAGAACATGGCATAAAAACAGTAAAGCTTTTCAAGAAAGAGGGTGTGATCAGAGATCTAACTTGAGAGGAGTTATATGAGATAGTAACCAAAATGTATCCCTTACATTCAACAAATTGAAAGTCACTGTTTACCTTAAACAATTTTAATAGAGTGGGGCCAAAAACTGGACTGTAGTGGATTATGCAGCAATATGAAGAGAGGAGGAAATTACAAATGTGGACTACTTGCTAGCCTGTTTATGGAGCAAAGGAGAGAGGAATTGGTCGCTTCAGAAGATGCAGATTGGAGACTGACGTTGCTTGATTTAGTGGGTTTTTTAAAAAGTTTATGTTTAGGGTTTCCCTGTTGGCTCAAACAGTGAAGGATTGCCTGCAGTGTAGGAGACCTTGGTTTAAGCCCTGGGTCAGGAAGATCTCCTAGAGGCGGGAATGGCTACCCACTCCAGTATTCTTGCCTGGAGAATTCCATAGCCAGAAGAGCCTGGCAGGCTACAGTTACAGGGTCACAAAGAGTCAGACAAAACTGAGTGGCTAACACTTTCACGAGTATGTTTATATGTAGGGGGAAATGTCTGTGGAAACCAAAAATTATAATGACTATTAGCAACATAATGAGAAAAACTACTGGAATCTTTCCTACTTTTTAGTGAATTTGCCTTAAATCATCTGGTTGTTTTTATGTTACTATTAATTTTTCCTGATTACAAGAGTAATACATGATTGTTATTAAAAATTCAAACTTTGCAGAAGTATATAAAGTAGAAGATAAAAGCCTTCTGTAATCTCAGCAGTAACTGTTACTAGCAACTGTATATATGCTATACAAGTTTTTTACCTATATGTGAGCACATTGTTCCTGTAGGCTTTTTCACTTAACAGTGTAGTTAATTGGTAATTCAGTGATGGAACTAAAGGTAAAAATAAGCCTATGGAGATTTTTACATATTTGATTTCAATATATGGTTAATGAACCTTCATATTCAGGAATTTGATTTACAAACCTCTATTCTTTATCTTTCCTTTTTAGAGTGGATGTAACTGAAATTCAGATAGCTTTAGTGATCGTCTTTGTGTTATCTACATTTGGAGGAGCAACAATGTGGGACTATATGGTAAATCTAAGTGTTTAAATTTAAATATAAATTTTTAACATTTTAAACATTTAAACTTTTTAAACATTTGGGGAAAATATTGTATTGTTAATTTTCTTCAGATATTCCTAGAGCTTTATTTAATATTCATTCCATTTCTTAACCTTTCTTCATTTTATAATTTTACTATTCTATATACCTTATTACAGCATGAATATACTACCCTATTCATGAATATACTACCACATAAAAGACAATGACTCCATTTCCCAAATACACAATTAGACTTGCTAGTTGAACTACCTTTTCAGGCCAAAATTTATTTCATAAAATAGATTTATAAAAGTAAAAAAATAAAAGTAAATTCAGTCAAACACTTTATGTTTGAAACTTGCCCCTCAATGTTAGGAAAGTTGCTAATTTGTATTTTTTATAATTTACTCTGAGTGAAGTTTCTCATGTTGAATGTTTTTTATTTTCTGCTTGGTTGGAGACCTCAGATAAAAGTTGACTCTCAAGGAGGCCACTGTTACAAATTCATGCTTTCCACAGGAAGGAAGTTTATGAAGAAACAAATTATTTTCTCACTACAACCTAAGTTTACACTGTTGGCTGACTCAAAACTTCATGTCTGTAGAGTTAAGAAGAATAATAAGGATAATATCTGCTGTCAACAACTAATGCTTATTCAATACTTACTATGATATGTTCTTAAATATTTTACTGTCACTCTTTTCATCTGAACCCCAGAACAACTCTATGAAGTAGATACTGTCATTATTCTGATTTGTTAATAAGTCTTAGAATGATTAAGTAATTTGTACAAGGACACATAGCTAGTAAGTATTGGAGCTAGAAATTAAACAGACTAATTCCAGACTCTGTTTTTAATCACAAAGCAATATACCCCTGGTAATACAAACAGTAAGAAATACAAAACTAAACATACTCTTACCGTAGGATCTAGTGACTATGCTCGTTAGTATTTACCCAAATACATTAAAAATTATGTCTATGCAGGGAATTCCCTAGTGGTCCAGTGGTTAGGATTCAGTACTTTCACTGCTGTGGGCCAGGGCTCAATCCCTGGGCAGCGAACTAAGATCCCACAAGCCACATGGCATAGCCAGAAAAAAATTATGTCTATACAAAAACCTGATTATGGATCTTTATTGCAGCTTTATTCATAGTTATCAGAACTTGGAAGCAAATAAATGGATTAACTGTGGTACATCTAGGCAATGGAAATTATTCAGTGTTAAAAAGAAAGAGCTATCAAACCATGAAGAACATGGAGGAAACCTAAATGCATATTATTTAGTGAAAGGATCTGGTCTGAAAAGTCTCCATATTGTATGATCCCAATTATATGATATTTTAGAAAAGGCAAAATGATGGAAACACTGAAAAGATCTGCTATTGCCAGAGGTTATGGGGTTAAGGAAGGATGAATATTTTAGGGGACGTGAACCCATTCTGTGTGATACTATAGGTGTATACCTGTCCACCTGTCATTATACATTCGTCATTTATACATTATGTATTATCACAGAATGTACAACACCAAGAGCAAACCAGAATATAAACTAGGGTGATTATAAGTGATAATGATGTCGGTGTCAGTTCATGGATTGTAACACATGGATTCTATTGCTCTGTTGGAGAATGTTGATAGGGAAGCATGTGTGAGGGCAGGGAGTATATGGGAATTCTGTGTACTTTCTGTACAGTGGCTTTGAACCTAAAATTGCTTTAAAAATTATATTTTTAAAAATTGTGAGAAATTTCTCTGTGGCATTTAGTTTCAGAATTGCCAATTGTAATTCATATTACTAGGCTCAGAAGTAGACTTTGAGCATATTTTTAAGTAGTGGAACATTCTCTGTGATATTCACATTCCTTCTTATTATGTAAGAATATTAATAATAGAATCAAGGATGTGTTACATAGGCCTCTAAAATATTGTAGATGTGTCTTTCATAGGTAAATGTGGACTTAGAGGCAGTTAGGCAACTCTGGTCATTGTCAGATGTGGTTGTTTTAGTTTGGAATTCTGATTTAGTTATACTGTGGAAGAATTAATCTTAAAATCATTTCATTCAATATTTTGGCAATACCATAGGAAGAAAGCATACCTATTTATTCCCATCAATAAGAATACTTGTTTTAGATATAGATTTTCTAAATTGAATTGTTATCTGTAGTTTTCACAAATTTTGGTATAGTATTTCAAAGTATATTTTCAAACACAATAGCCTATAGCTTTTGGCAATTCATTGTTACTGTTTTTTAAATCCTTTGCTGCCTTTGGAAGTTTTCTTGAACAGCAGTTGACCAACAGGTAAATATATATTGCTAAAGAGATTTAATCCTGGATGTTAACTACACAGAATTTTTGCATGCACACACATTGTGATATTTGTCACATTCGTGATACAGATCACAGTGTCTGACTCCTAAGATGCTGCCTTTTAGAGGTACTAGAGTCAAGTGAACATCCTTCTTCATGTTTCCTTTAAGCAGATGAAGGCTTGTGAGATGAAATGCTTCATCACAGTTATTTAAGAAGACTTAGCTAAATTTGGTGTATTCATTTAAGAGATAAAACCATTAGAAGAAAAATTAACACTTCAGGTTACATTCGAGAAGTTAAGGTTTGATTATAAGAAAATGGGTAGCTTATTGTATAGGGTTCTATTGTAATGTTGCTTTACTGTTTAATAGGAAAATAAATTTTGTTTTCTTAATGAAGTGTTTCTTTCCTCTACCCTAAAGATACCCATCCTAGAAATAAAATTGAAGATCTTACCAGTTCTTGGAGTAGTAGGTGGAGCAATATTTTCCTGTTCAAATTATTTCCATGTTATCCTCCATGGTGGTGTTGGCAAAAATGGATCTACTATAGCAGTAAGACATTAATTTCATCATCATTCAGTATTAATTTTATGATAAATTTTCTTAATACCCAGCTATAGAGATACTAAAAATATGATGAATTTTAAAAATAGGGAAGGAAACTAAATATCTTAAAAGAATCCTTTTTAGGCACATAATACAGAAAGGCATTTCTGAAACAGTTTAGACTGATTTTACAGCATTTTTCCTCTTTCTATACAGCCTTTCTTAGAGTAGGCTTTGGTTACATTCCATGTAATCATCTGCTGTTTATTGTACATAATTAAGAGCTGCCATTTGTTTTCTTCCTTGTTGTGCCTGACCCTGATATAGGAGAAGAGGAGGAAGGAATGAGTTCCTGATTGAATGTCAGGAAAGCAGTCCAAAGTCATGGTTTCACATATGGGACAATTTATTATGCATGAAGTAAATTTAATTGAAATTTCATCACTGAAATATATTTTTAAAACTACCCTAATATTTTAAAAGGTAAAAACTCCAACCTCAGTTCTTGAGTGGGTACACCTTGTATTTGTTGTGTTATTTACACTTTCCTCATCTATTATTCTTCTGTATCTATTTATATTTGATTTTAAAAACTCCTTCAGTACTTTTGCAGAGAAAAGAGGCAGAAAGAATTCTGCTCAGTTTTTAAACAAATATCTTTTTTTTAATGTCATCTCCAAGGTAGTTGAACATTATGAACTTATTCCAGTGATGCCATCTTCTATCAAAACATTACATGCCTTTAAGCTATAGTTCATTCTCTTTAATTTGCTGTAGTTCAGAATTTCTGTCCTGTAAGGTTGGGTTTGATTTTGAGAAAAATCAAAGTCACTTGAAGCCAGACCTAATAAATAAGAGGAGTAAAAACCTGAAATATAGCATTTTTACTTTTAAAAAAAAAAAACACCTCATTCCTTTAAATGACATATACGGGCTTTTAAGACAGTTTGAAAGGAATCCACATAATTCATATACTATCGATCTTTATGAATATATTTTATATACATAATTCAAAGGCAAAGTACAGAACTCAGATACATAAGTTCTGATATATTTGGAAAAATTAATTGATTTTTTTTTGAGGCGTTTTTTGTCAGTTGACTTCAGAATTGTTTTAGAAATATTACAATACTCTGCATAAAGGGTTTAAGAGTACTTGTTGTTTGACCATGGATGGTAAAATAGAGCACTAGCTGGAAAGTGAGTTCTACTAAAAATGATAAAACTTAGCGAGGATCTGTGTCCATTTTAGAGAATATTTTACTGAGAAATAATTGATTAAATGTTTGAAGGGAGACAAGAAATCAAACACCATTTCTAAGAAGTGGTTGATTTCAAATTCTTGAACCAGTGGTTTTTCAATGTTTTTTTAGCAGCAGATTTCCCTGAATAAAATTAACAGATAAAAGCACCATTTTAAGGGCTTCCCCTGGTGGCTCAGTGGTCACGAATCTGCCTGCCAATGCAGGAGACACAGGTTGAGTCCCTGGTCCAGGAAGATCCCATGTGCTGAGGTACAGCTAAGTCCATGTGCCACAACAGTTGACCCTGTGCTCTAAAGCACGGGAGCTACAACTACTGAAGCCCACACTCTAGAGCCCATGCTCTGCAACAGAAGCCACCACAATAAGAAGCCTGTACACCACAGCCAGAGAGTAGCCCCCACTCCCTACAACTAGAGAAAAGCCCACACAGCAACAAAGAACCCAGCACAGTCAAAATAAATAATTTTAAAGCAGCATTTTAATAGCATAAATATTTATAACATTACTATATAGTGTTTTATTGACATGACTTTAAAATGTTGATAATATAAATTCTAACTTATTACATATAAACTTAATAGACAAGAATAAGGCAGTTTTAATAGATACATTTAAATTGATGGTTATGTATTTAGTAAGCCTTAATATCAAATTTATTGCAGTATTTTGTTCAGAATAAGCAATCTTGACAGAATCCCAATTCATATAGATAAAAATATAATGGGTTCAGTTGTACAGTGCTACATAAGAGGGCACTTGCGGTCTAAATGTAAAAGGCAGGACAGGGTAGGTTGTTGGTATAGAGAGTGACTAGAGTTAAACTCCTCCTAATCAATGATTAAGATATTATATAAAAGTGGCAGGTTAAGCTTTATTTTAGTATCTCACAAAAATATGTTAACTTGGCAACTGGACTGTTGATGGCCTTTAACACGGTAAAATTTAGTATAAGATAAATGATGTTATTTTTTAGTGATTATTAGCTTAAAATGTATATTCAGTAAAGTTGGAATGAAACATCTGTAGCACTGTATTACCTCTTTGTAACCCTTGGAAGGGTTCTGTAGAGGTTTGAAAAGCACAGCTAAGGTCTATATACTCCTTTAGGCCATATACTATCGTACTATTCTCTAGGTCTCTAGTTCCTAACACAAAGTAGATGCTCAAAAAATATTTGTAACAATATTTGTAACAATTTACAATGTAAGTGCATTGTAATAAATGCATTGTTAAAATATGGTGCTGATTTTCTGCTTTATCNGGTTCAGTTGTACAGTGCTACATAAGAGGGCACTTGCGGTCTAAATGTAAAAGGCAGGACAGGGTAGGTTGTTGGTATAGAGAGTGACTAGAGTTAAACTCCTCCTAATCAATGATTAAGATATTATATAAAAGTGGCAGGTTAAGCTTTATTTTAGTATCTCACAAAAATATGTTAACTTGGCAACTGGACTGTTGATGGCCTTTAACACGGTAAAATTTAGTATAAGATAAATGATGTTATTTTTTAGTGATTATTAGCTTAAAATGTATATTCAGTAAAGTTGGAATGAAACATCTGTAGCACTGTATTACCTCTTTGTAACCCTTGGAAGGGTTCTGTAGAGGTTTGAAAAGCACAGCTAAGGTCTATATACTCCTTTAGGCCATATACTATCGTACTATTCTCTAGGTCTCTAGTTCCTAACACAAAGTAGATGCTCAAAAAATATTTGTAACAATATTTGTAACAATTTACAATGTAAGTGCATTGTAATAAATGCATTGTTAAAATATAGTGCTGATTTTCTGCTTTATCCCTTAGGGTACCAGTGTCTTATCACCTGGACTCCACATAGGAATAATTATTATACTGGCAATAATGATTTATAAAAAGTCAGCAACTAATTTGTTTGAAAAGCATCCTTGTCTTTATACCCTAATGTTTGGATGTGTCTTTGCTAAAGTCTCACAGAAATTGGTGGTAAGAACTTCTTTTAATTTATGATTCATGGTATAATAATGTATTTGTTCCTCAAACACAAAACTGGAAACTCTTTCATATAATGGGTAGGTTTTTGGTGGTGTTATCACAATAAATAGTTAGCTATTTGTGCTCCAAGTAATACTGTAAATGAATGTCTTATTCAGAGACAAGACTCTTTAGTGTAAGTTCTCTTAATTATTTGTTTTAACAACAATTATCAGTTATAACCTTCTGATATCAAGGAATTTAAATATTGAAAACTTCAACAAGCTACCTAGTCCTGAATTTGAGAGATTTTAGATTCAATATTCCCATATAAAACGTGAGAGTAAATGGTCTCTTTGGTGGTGGTGGTGGTTTAGTTACTAAATTGTGTCCAACTCTTGTTGATACCATGGACTGTAGCCTACCAGGCTGCCCTCTGTCCATGAAATTTCCCAGGAAAGAATACTGGAGTAGGTAGCCATTCCCTCTCCAGGGGATCTTTCAGACTCAGGAATCAAACCTAGGTCTCCTGCATTGCAGGCAGATTCTTTACTGACTGAGCTATGAGGAAACCCCAAATGACCTTTTTATCCTTAACAGCAAATTAAAGATTTAGTTATTTCTATCCTGAAAATAAAACACTTAAAATTTAATAGTGAAATTATTTTGTTTACTTTTTTATAGATAGCTCACATGACCAAAAGTGAACTGTATCTTCAAGACACTGTCTTTATTGGCCCAGGTCTTTTATTTTTAGACCAGTACTTTAATAATTTTGTAGACGAATATATCGTTCTATGGATAGCAATGGTAAGTACCTTTTGCTAAGATTTTTTATTTATTTTTAACAAATGTCACATAATACTATGCTTAAGAGTCATTTCAGTGAGGTATTAGGTAGCCTTAACTTTCTAATCTATTAAGCATTTCTGAACATTTAAAATTATTTCTTTAAAGTTCCTTTTATATTGTGTTTGAATATGGCCCACGTATACATTGAGGTATAGTTCCAACAATGTGAGTCCTTAAAAACAAAACTGTGTGCCTTAAAAAAAAAAATAGTACCAGAAAACAGTACAAGTGGCCTGAGGTGACCTTTAAAAATGGTACACTATTCACTTGACCCAGAAAACCCCACAAAGTCATGCAGATCAAGAGGTTCAAATCTTCGTGTTCACTTTAAGAACACTCGTGAAACTGCCCAGGCCATAAAGGGTATGCATATCCAAAAAGCCACCAAGTATCTGACCAATGTCACTTTAAAGAGGCAACATGTGCCATTCCATCGTTACAATGGTGGAGTTGGTAGGTGTGTACAGGCCAAACAGTGGGGCTGGACGCAGGGTCGGTGGCCCAAAAAGAGTGCTGAATTTTTACTGTACATGCTTAAAAATGCAGAGAGTAATAATGCTGAACTTAAGGGCTTAGATGTAGATTCTCTGGTCATTGAGCACATCCAGGTGAACAAAGTCCCCAAGATGCGGCGCAGGACTTAACAAGAGCTCTCGATTGGAGCAGTCCTTACATGAGCTCTCCCTGCCACACTGAGATTATCCTTATTGAAAAAGAACAGATTGTTCCTAGACCAGAAGAGGAGGCTGCACAGGAGAAAAAGATATCCCAGAAGAAACTGAAGAAACAAAAACTTATGGACTGGGAATAATTGCCACAGAAAATAAATGCAAATAAAAGTTTAAAAAAAAAGTACAAAAATGTCAAAAATCACTCTCTGGCAAAGCTTTACAAACATGAATTAGTGTCTTATTTAATCCAGGTTATTAGAATTACTCTGAACTTATAGCAGATAACAGGTAAATTAAATGGAATTTGTGTTAGCAGAGGGCACTACTGAATCAAGAAATGTCAGCTAATACTGAGGAAACAAAACAGACAGTACAACCAAGTACAGGATTCCAGGACCATTTGTGCTAGAAGTAAGCAACCATATATATGTGTATGGCCCATGAGGATAGTGCAAAATTTATATTAATGATGATGATTCTTATCAAACAAATTCAATTCTCATAGATTCCATCCTGCTTAAAAAGTGATATAGATAATACATAGTTTCTATTCAAAAATTATAAAATGTAGAATTATGGTGCATAAGAAAGCAGCTTTAGCCATCTAAGGAAAAGAAAACCATTGTTTCTAACATATTAACCACAAGTAAATAAAGGAGGCAATATTAACTTTTTAAAAAATTTACTGAGACATTTTTTGCCTCATTTTCCCCTACCTCCAGACCTCACTAGACTTCACCAAATTGTTAGAGATATACAAAAGGTAATATTAAAGTGAGCTAAAAGAAACACTGAACCTTTTGATAATTTGAATAATCTCACACTATTTACTAGAGATAGGTGTTTCTTAAAACCTATCTGTTCTGTGCATGGACCAGTGGAGTACATGTGATCATCCTTTATTCTAGGTTTTATAGTATTATACTTTTTTGGAGTAAATTAATAATATCTATTCAGAAGTCTTCCATTCTTCAAATCGTGGTGAGATATAAATCTTAATCCTTGAAAGGTTCTCAGACAATATTCTAAAAAATGTTTGAAAGTCAGAATGATTTCTTTTAGGTTATTATCCATTATAAATATTATTAGTGCTACAAAACAATCTAAATTTAAGAAATAGGGGGTGATTTTTCAAAGTATCTGAAAATTCAATGTAGGGTTCCTTTTGGTGAATTTATAAATAAGTATTACCAAATAGAATGAGTGTAATTAAAATATCAGGTGTTAAAAATTCAAGCACCTAACTTGTAAATGAGTGAGGTAGCCTGGTTTTATATCAGTGGTGGAGATTATGGTAAGGAAGTTAAATTCAGTTTTTCTTTAAAACACTTTGTTAACCACAATTAAAAACAAGCAAACAAAAAAACACCAGGTGGACCAAAACCAACAATTGTGCACTTTGGCATCCTTAGAGAAAAGATTCTTGCTTCAGAGAGAAAAGTCAGATGGAGTTTTTCAAGTAAGTAAGATTTTCCTCTTATCATAGTGAGAATTTTCTACCAACAGAGCCACGAGGCTCCTTTCTATGAAAGGAAGCATTTGTCCCCAGTCTCTGGGAAAGTTCTTAAATAGTGTGCCTTCCTCCTTAATTTTGTAAAGAGCACAATTTTTGTATGCCTTCCCTCAACTATGGTGTCTTTTCCAGGCCTTTACTTTCTTACAACTACTTTCACAGGAATAAGGAGTAAGAAAAGTATACGATGGAGTCATTTCAATTCTAATGACTGACAGCCCCTTCTAGTAGAAAATTGGTGGCTTTGTTGCACAGCAGAAAACTGAAAGAATGTGGAGTCAGAAGACTTGAGTTCTGTTGTTTTTCAGCTTTTGTAATTTAGTCTAGACCTCTTATCACTCTGAGCTCAGTTTCTGAATCTGTGAAATACTCTGCATATTCCAGAGGTCTACAGTGAGGGCCAAATACAAACTACAAAATGTAGTATTTTTGATGAAGAATTTTTGGCTAAGGTTTGAGATTAGGGGGTGGAGGACAAAAAAGAATAGCTGCTACTTTAGAAAAGATAGACTGTAATCCACTTTATATTTTCTTTTTTGCTTCTAAAGGTCATTTCTTCACTTGATATGATGAGGTACTTTAGTGCTTTGTGCCTGCAAATTTCAAGACACCTTCATCTAAGTATCTTCAAGACTTCATGTCATCAAGCACCTGAACAGGTTCAGAAGCATATTGACTAATATCCCAAGGAAAAGAGGAGAAGCAGTTAGGGGAACCTATGAGTGAAGGAAATCCCTCTTTGCAGGAGGCCAGTATATTATCAAATAAGGTTATATTTTAATATAAAAATTAAGTCCTATAGAGCCATTGTATCTGTCTTAGTTGCAAAGCCCTCATTATCAACATTTTTTATCAAGGTATTATCAGAGTAATATAACCTATAAATTAATTCTAAACAAAACCAAAGAAAGAAATTTCAATGTTCTAAGTATAAAAAAAGTAAACCACTACAGTTCTAAAGAGCAATCTGTTTGTCTCATAAATCCTTATCAGACAGTTGGGGTTTTCTCTGCCAAAGGATTACAAAAAAATTCAGGACAAAGGATTTTAGCCATCTTGAGGGAGGTGCTTACTTTGATTACTAAAAATTGATAAATGAGTTCATAATATTGCATAAGTGCATAGACTTATAATTATTGAGTGAAATGTAAGCATCTTTACAGTGAGAGCCAATTATCCCTTGATATTCTAAGTTTCATTGTCACCAAAAAATGGATATTAAACATTTCCATTTGTGAAAAACAGTAGCTTAAGCTCAATTGACATATAAGAAAATCAGTAATTTATGAAACCATGACAAAAGCATCTTTCCTTTAGAATATCAGCTAAAGCTACCTCAAGTACACTTTCACTCATTTGAGATAAAATGGGGATAAAATAAGTATCTTTTATTCAGTCACTAAATAAATTATATATTGATTCTTATCCTCCTACTCTCAAAATGTTTCTATTGCTCATTATGAATAATAGAACTGTCATATGGTTCTTTGGTGACCCAGATCCTCAATTCTCATCTTACCTGTTTGTAATTTTTATCTAACAGTTCTGTAGACCATAAGCCATATGCTGAAAACATTTCTTTAAAAAAGAAATAATGAACATGTACTGTATCTTAAGCAAGAAAAAGGCATATTGTAAAAAGAGCGAAAGTTGATATTTCTTAAAAGGAAATGTTACTTAAGTACAAAGAAAATACTCTGGAGTACTTATTTTGCTTCTAAAACAATTTGTAAATTCAGTTAAGAACAGCTTAATTTGAATAGTACTTAAAATGTATATTCCAACATGTACTTTGGCTTACAAGGGAAATCCTTTACAAAATACAAAAATTTAGGAAGTAAACTGTCCCTAATGTCAGGTATTTGTTAATGATGGAGGACTAATTTCTTCCAATATAACTGATCACAGAAGAATAGAATCAGTATGTGTTTTTTAAAATTTGGAAAACCTAAAATAAAGGTGGATTATGAGACAAAAATTAAATTTAAAATATGGAGAAACAAGACAAAGTCACTCTTCTCTCCTTCTATTGGGCATAATGTTTTGAATGACTCAGGGAAAGTATTTTCGGCAAAAAATAGTAAGTTTAACCCAAATATTTCAAATTTATTTTGCTGAAAGAATATTTATTGTTTAATATGTTTTTCTCTGTTTAAAAAGTGTATATTTTTAAATACCAGGTATAAGAATTAACTGTTAGTTTGGAAATGAATGTAAAAACTTCCATGTATTTACTGAATATTGAAACTGGAAAACAAAACATTCTATGTAATTTATAGTTAAAGACAGATGTGAAGTACTTAAACCGTAAGTAATTAGGTATGTTAATGAAATGCTCTTAATATTTACTAAGGGCATGTGTCATTTAATTATGGACTGAGCCCAGTTAAATGGCATTTTGATGTCATTGTAGAAGTGACATTCACAAATCCATGCCTTAAAACAGTATTTATATATCCTGTTTGGTTTTTTAAAATGGACTTTAGCAGTTTAATTTATTCCAGAAGAGAAACTTAAGTTGCTTTTAATAAGTTTTATAAGTCAATAGAATGTGTTTTTTGAAATCTTATTTTCATTAGAATTGGCAGTGTAACTTCATGAGTATGCATGAAAGGATGTACATATGATAGATTTTGTGTTTTTTTCCTTAAATAAGAACATAAACCATCTATACCGGTGTTTTCTACCTTTTGGAAGTGATACAAATACACGAAGCCAAAACTTGCAATTAAATCATTTTTATTGCTAAAAGTTAAATGACAAATGTTAGAAAAATTCACTATTGCTATATTATCACTAGTACTATTAAAGAGCTGAAGCACAGTGGTACATATAATTTAGGGATTGTTGCTCCTCACAGAAGTTCATATTTGGAGGTGAACAAAAAGAATGGTCTTGCAATGATTAATACTATATAATATTTTAAAGCAGAATCTTAAATCACTCTAACGACTTATTAGCTAATGTTATAATTGTATCATATTACTTAGGTTCAAGTTCTTCCTTCAAAGAGTCATCAGAATAACATGGATTGAAGAGACTTTCGGACACTTGCCATCTCTTGCTGCTGCTGTTACATGAAAGGAGATATTAAACACTGGTTTAATTTTTAGATAAGTGTTAATACATATTTCAGCAAATAAAATATTTCAATGCTTACATTAATACTTTCTTTTTCAGTTCTGAATAACAACTTACAGTTTCCATCATAATTTTTTTTTGCAACAAAGCCATTTCTTTTTTAAGTTCATTTTGTGCACCAGTAAGTAGATTTTCATGATTCTTCTCCAAATCTTCCATACTCTAAAACACAAAAAGCTAGGTCAGTTACAAACCACTACTTTTCATCTCAATTTCAAAACTTATGCAGTTAATTTTCAAAAGTAGTAACTTTTTAATATTCAACAATGCACATTATTTATCTCAAATAAAAATATTCTAAGTAATACATGAAAACCAAAATATCCACTAAAGGAATAGAAAATATCATCATAAATCAAATATTATTAAAGGAGTTACAACAGTAGTATACCTTCTCACTGGAAGAAACAAACAAAAAATAACAAAATTTTATAAAAGGAATAGAAGCACAACTTGCTGTAGCTATGTAGTAGAAAATGGGGATTAATTCCAATTTAGTTGCCAAAAGAATAAGATTGAAAAGGTAAGGGAAAGGAGTTAAAAGTATTCTAGGGCAAGCGCATAAACAACAGCATAAAAGTGCAGAGTTCAGAGAAAGCAGTTATGTGGAAGGGTGGAAGTAAAGGATGAGTGTAGTAACAAGCATAAAAAAAGGATCATATTATTGGGGGGTAGGGGTAAATCTTGAATACCTAAGAATTCAGAATGAGAATCTACTGGTAGTTTTTCAGGAGGGTAAAGATAATATTTTCAGAAGATAGTATGGCAGACCCATGAAGGATGGGTTGGTAAACAGAAAAATCAGTAAAGATTTTTATAGTATAAGCAAAGAATAACAAGGTTCTGAACTAGGGCAGTAGCAGTGGTGAAGAATAAGGGAAATGGAGGTGTCAAATATAGTACTAAAGTTCCTATACCAAGTGATAATGTCCAGTGATAGCATTTAGCACTTAAATAAAATATAATGAATTCAGAATGGAATAAGAGCTAAGAATTTAAAATGTGTAAGCAAAATGTTTTCCCCTTAAACTGAGAAAAGAATTACATTCTACTTCCACATATAAACTATATTTTATAAGAATGTATTGTTACCAATACAGCAAACCTTTATGAACTGCTCATACAATTGTCTAATTGTTTTCAGTCTCTGGCTCTGAACAATTCTAGATTGTTGGAAAACCTTCTGTTGCTGTCGAAACAGATTCTGCAAATGTAAAAGAAAAAATTATGTAATAACTATTTGGGTAAAATTTAGGAAAAAATAATTCTATGTTAAAAGGAATAGTTTTTAAAATGAGTATTTTTAAGATTTTTTTCTTAACATTTACTATGAGTTTAGATAATGTGTTCACCACTTATATACAATAATATAATAATCCAGCTAGTCACTGAATAGGAAATCTCAACAGTGCTCAAAACATGTCTTAATTCTTGCTTTCTATGTCAACACAGATGATCCTTCCAATATTGCTGATCTTTCAATTTCTTGACCTGTTTTCAACCAATGGTTTTTGCCCTTCACCCTACTTTATCTATTACTTACATACTCATAACCTAGATTTTGTCATTACCAATAACTATACCTTATACACAGTATTAATAATACCAGACTTCATATTAACAAAGTGTTAGGTAGAAAGCAAACACTAACAGCTTTTATATATGGTATGTGCCTGTACTTACGGTTTACCATTCAGCAGAACCAAACTCACAGCCAGCAATAGGTAATGGAACCTGGCTGAGTTCCATGAGTGTACTACAAGGCCAGGCTCTCCACTTCTACTTGAAACTTGGTTATAATAGATTAATTATAAAACTACAAAGCTAAGCATAATACTAACAGCAAGTTTTTCTTCTTGTTCCTCAGCTTTCTGCATATCCATATCCCACTGCTGGAACAAAGTCAGAAACTGCTGAGAATATTCTTGGTTAAGCTTCTGCCTGTAAAACATAATATTATATTTCATATCAACGTGGTGCAACTATCAAAACAAAATTGATGTAATTTTGCTATAATAAAAGAGAAAGTATCAAATTTCCAGATGTGAAATCAAGAAGTAAAAAGTATGACTTATGCTGATTCCAGAAATATTTATTTTCCTAACCAACTAACAGAAAAACCCTCAAAATCCTCTCATGCACTTTAGCTCTTAAAAACTAGTGGAGTTGTATTATATATATACATTTTCCCAGAAAAGTCCATTTTATCTCCAAGCAATTTACTTTTCATTTTCTCCTACTGAATATAGGTTATGATATGATAGATTCACTGAAGTTACTATAGAAGATTTTCAAATAGAAATACTTCACTTAATTTTTCCCCATTTTGGTACAATGATTTTCTACAAAAGAATAGTTAATTCAGCTAAAATATACAAATTGTTTATAAGGTTGATCATTTTATACATTGTTAAATAGTTAACTGTTATAAGACCAATGGTTTATATGACACTGACTTTTTATTCAGCTAGCATATTTTAAAATGAAAATAAATTACTTTTATTGTTTAAAAAAAGCCTCAATCATTATTTAAAAGGGGAAAGAGGTCATCTTTATTGATTTCTAGGAAATGTATCTCAAGTCTGTGAAGAAATAAAGTTATAGGACTAAAAGACTTAGAGGAAAATCAAATCAAATATAATTTTTACTAGAGATCCCAATAAATTGAAGATAATACTTCTCATAATTTGTACCCATGAGTAGTAAGGAATGATACAAATGTTGTGGCAGTGAAAAAAACCAACAACTTTACCTTTGCTCTTGTTGGATTTTCCAAACATTTTCAAGTTTCTGGTTACTGGTTTTGAGAGAAGCCTTGGTATACATTTCTAGTCTTTTTCTCTTGGCAAGAAGAGACTTGTTAATATCAGCTATAATGAAAATAGATATTCATTAAATTTAATGTGAAAGTAAGTTATTTATTCCTATATATTCAAATAAATATGGATAAAGCTGGTTCAAGAATTTTAAAGATATTTTAAAAATACACATACTATCAAAAAGCATGATTAGTTGTTTTTTTTTAGTTATTGGTATCTCAGAGAAGAATTTTAGTTATTGGTATCTCAGTTCTTATTTTCTTAACTAGAGACAATTTAGAGATGATTAGAAAGAGCTAATAACTCAAAAAAAGGTCTCAAGGACAGACTTTAATTTTTTCATAAGAAGACACTAGTAAAAGACTAAATTTAGAACTCATTATATAAAACAAAACTTTTTTAAAAGCCTAAAAAAAATAAAAAAATGTTTTTTAAAATATAGTGATACTATTAAATATATTTTTTACTAAGAGAGACAAAGCATAGCAAAATCTTAATTTAAGTAGGTATCTAAATAAGTTCATTCAGGAACTCTTTTAAATATGTTTGTGGAGCTTTTTACAGGCCATTTTTTACCAAGAAGTACTGCATTTCATAAAAATTTTAATACTTCTAATAATTCTTTGCTAGGCACATGCATATGGATCTACTGTCAATAGTCATTTTCAGCAACCATGATGAGGTTACCTGTACTATCGGATATTTGGTATTTCCAAGTGAAAGTGAAAGTCAGTCAGTCGTGTCCAACTCCTTGCGACCCTGTGGACTATACCGTACATGGAATTATGGAATTCTCTAGGCCAGAATGCTGGAGTGGGTAGCCTTTCCCTTCTTCAGGGGATCTTCCCAACCCAAGGATCGAACCCAGGTCTCCTGCATGACAGGTGAATTCTTTACTAGCTGAGCCATGAGATTTCCAATATCCATCTCCAATGATACATTTATAAGGTCAAGTATTTTGCTACTACCAAATAGGACAAAGCTTTCAAAAAATATTTGATTATATGAATGATCTACAGAGAAGAGCCAAATATTTACTCTTTTTCCAGAATACTATCCCCAATACAGTTAATGTAACTAATATTTGACATACAATTTAATTTTTTTTTCAATTTAATGATCTTTTTATCTGATTATACATCTCTTTGGAGAAGGAAATGGCAAACCACTCCAGTATCCTTGCCTAGAAAATCCCATGGACAGAGGAGCCTGGCCGGCTGCAGTCCATGGGGCACAGAGTTGGGAGTGACTGAGCAACTAACACTTTCACATTTTCATACATCTCTTACTAGCAACGCTGTCTTTAATTCTCAATTACATAGTTTGATAATGTAAAAATAACAAAGTTATTTTAAAGGTTTACACTGCATTTAGTAAAGAACACAAGAATGTCATAGAAAATAACCAAAGAGAGAAAATGAAAAACTGACACATATACAGATATGCATGTGTTTGCATCACTTAGTCCATGAAAGTCATACAAAGAGGGATAGATATTTTTCCCATCCATTTTTGTTCTAAAATTCCATAATCTATTAAACCCACACATGTATAAAGTAACAGGACCATTCTTAACCCACCATTGTTGGTACCATTCTCTTCCACTGATTATTATTTACTATTATACAAGTTATATGGTTTAAAACAATGTTGAATACAAATATCTCCTAAAACATACCTCCAAATCTTTCCAGCATATTCTGTACTTCACCCCTATGAAAAAATTACATCAGAAAAGTTTTAAGGATCCATAAAATATTTATTGTTTTGGAAGGAATATCACATACCCAGTATTTTACATGCAGTACTCATTGGACAACCAAATAGATGCTTCTTAAAGTCTAACAGGTGAAAATTATTTGACCATATTACCCCATATCTTCAACTACTGCAGAAGGCCTTTTCTTCCCATGTTTCTCAAGTGTTGGCGTCTTCTCTGCATGACAATAAAAAAAATTTTGAAATTAAATGTGTTATTTTGGTAATTTTTTAATGGTATCATATCTTAATTTTGAGGGTTTATTTTTTTTTAAGCTTTCTTCCAAGACAAGTTTTTAAAGCAGATTTATAAACGCAATACTTTCTCTGCAGGTTTGTTGTGTTGTTGTTTAGTTGCTAAGTCATGTCTCCTTTGCGATCCCATGGACTGCAGCCCACTAGGCTCCTTTGTCCACGGTATCTCCCAGGAAAGAATTACGGAGTGGGCTGCCATTTCCTTCTCCAGGGGATATTCTGACCCAGGGATCAGGCCCTAGTCCCTACATTGGCAGGCAGTCTTCACCACTGAGCCACCAGGGGGAGCTGCCTCTATGTAGGTTGCTGCTACTGCTGCTAAGTCGCTTCAGTCGTGTCCAACTCTGCGAACCCATAGACAGAAGCCCACCAAGCTCTCCCGTCCCTGGGATTCTCCAGGCAAGAACACTGGAGTACGTTGCCATTTCCTTCTCCAAATGCATGAAAGTGAAAAGTCAAAGTGAAGTCGCTCAGTTGTGTCCGACTTTTAGCGACCCCATGGACTGCAGAGGAATTAAATCAGGATCCAAGACCATTTTGCTAAGTCACTTCAGTCCTGTCCGACTCTGTGCGACCCCATAGACAGCAGCCCACCAGGCTTCAGTGTTCTTGCCTGGAGAATCTCAGGGATGAGGGAGCCTGGTAGGCTTCCATCTTATACGAACAATTTTGCAAGTCTTCCTATGTTAATATCATAATAATCTCTGTACTATTTATCAGACATCAGGTGAAAGATGCTATAGAAGCTTCACTAGCCCCAAAACAGAAACATGAAATACATGAAAATGCAGGACGTGGTCAGTAAACGTCAGGTTTACTGTACCTTCAATGGCATCCTCCTCCGAACCACTCAGATCTTTTTTGTCTTCTTGCTCAAATTCATAGGCTCTTATAGCCTGATCCCCCACGGATGGTTTCGCAGACTTCCCGGAATGTTTTCTTCCAGAAGGCACCATTTTTCAATGTTTTCTGATTAAAAAAAAAAAAAAAAACGAAAAAAACCTCTTCTGAATCCAAAGACACGATTTAAATAGACTGGCAAATTTGAGATATCAAATAAAGATAATTTTAACTGAATTCCACTTTAGGAGTCTCTTCATTTACTTTGTTGGACCAAAAATTAAGAAGATAAAGACAGCATTGCCCCTGACTCCTAGGGTGCGTTAATGGAGAGTTCTCCTCTGAGGATGTGGAGGGCGGCAGAATTCTAGATCCGCTTTTGCCAGCTTCTGGCTAAATAAATTGAGGCCAATCTAGATTTTGCATTTCAGTGACAGAGTGAAATCACCGGCTGACAGGATCAATCACGACCCCACCCCAAAGAAACTACCAGCAACAGAAATACAAAATAAAATCCGCAGAAAAAAACATCCAGTAAGAATTCCACGACCCAGGCCTCGAGGACCAGTGAAGGGGAGCCCTGAGTTAATCTAAATGGTTTCTGTGGATTAGCGGCAGAGTGGGGGGAGGCGCACGCGCGGAGACTAAAGCCCACCCTCTTCGCCTGCGGTCAACCTGTCCACCCGCCACATTCAACCCCAGCTGCCCAACCTGGGCCTTCCCGCCCGCACCCCGCCACTCACAGCTCTGCCCACTAAGAGCTTTACGGCCTTCAAATTCCTGTCAGAGGCTCCCGGGAGAGCCAGCAGGAAATTTTTACCTGGTCAAGAGTAGGCCCTGGCTCAGACTCCCACGCAGGACAAATGCTTCCCTCCTCACGCCCGAAAAACACCCCAATGGCCGAGGACCGCAGTTAATGTCTCCGGACAGGCGTACCCTCCACTGCCGCTGCCCGCTGCCCAAGTACCTTACCTGAAACGTCCACTTCGCAGCCGCGACACTCTGCGGAAACTCGGAATTCCGGCGGGAGAAAAGCCAGCCTCGCCTGCCAGGAGCGTCGCTGATTGGCTGGCTGGAAAGCGCATGCTTACAGAGGCCCCGGGGCTCCGCCCCCTCAGACGACGAACTATGTGAGGCTGCTGACCCTGAGTGCGTTTGGGGCAGCGATTTGTGGCTAGTACAAATGAGGCGTGGCGCTTTCCAGTGGCTTTTTGTAATTTAAGTTAAAAAATTTCAGAATATTTTAACAAAATGGTGAAGTTCAGTTCAGTCGCTCAGTCGTGTCCGACTCTGCGACCCGATGAATCGCAGCACGCCAGGCCTCCCTGTCCATCACCAACTCCCGGAGTTCACTCAGACTCACACCCATCGAGTCAGTGATGCCATCCAGCCAACTCATCCTCTGTCGTCCCCTTTTCCTCCTGCTCCCAGTCCCTCCCAGCATCAGAGTCTTTTCCAATGAGTCATCTCTTCACATGAGGTGGCCAAAGCACTGGAGTTTCAGCTTTAGCATCATTCCTTCCAAAGAAATCCCAGGGCTGATCTCCTT
>SJYA01002741.1:1383794-1394335 GCA_006410615.1 Neotragus moschatus | reverse complement strand
CCCCGCTCCCACCCCCCGGCCCCCGCCTCAAAAGGAACCTTTCTTGTTTCCATTTGGTGCCACGGCTTGGGTGAAGGTTTCAGAGTGGTTAAAAAGTTGCCTTCTCGCTGGAGGCAGCGGCTCTGGCAGAGATCTCGGGACCGGGGAAGGCAGAGGGGTCCCGCCAAGGCCACCAGATTCCAGAGATGCCTAGTCGCGCTGGCAAGAGAGCCTTGGGAAGAGATACTCGCTCAGCCCGGCCTGGGAGCGGCCAGCCTGCGCAAGTTGGTCAAGTGGACGCCCATCTTGACGAGCTTCTTGACGAGCTCCTCCTCCAGGAAGTGGTGCTCCAGGAACTCGGAGAGCTGGGCGTCTGTGTTCGCAGAACCCAGGACGTGTAGATAGAGAGAGCCTGGTTTGGGCTCTTTTCGGGGGCCGTGGCGGCCTCCGTGGCTTCCAGGGCGGTGCTCCACTGCTCCCGGGCCAGCACCTTCCGGTCCTGGACCAGGGCGCGGCCATCCCACTGCTTCCGCGCCATAAGGAAAAGCTCGGCACCCTTGCACTTCTCTTCGGCCAACGTCCAGAAGAAGCGGCCCACACCTTCCAGAGCCACCTCGTTGCCTTCGAAGTAGAAGCTCCGAGAGGTAGGTGGAGGAGGCCCAGAGGTGTGGCTGATGACGGCCTCCTTGGTGGAAGAATTGCGCCGGATCTGAGTGCTTACAGTTAGTTAGCGGTGAGGACTTCTCCCCACTGTATGCTGTGAGGCTGGTCCTGGAAGCAGGGGATATGGAGCTTATTCTTCTATCCAGCATCTTGCTAACCGCCTGTGTTACTTTTAATGATTTGTCTGTAGAGTCGGGGCTCATATCTGTGAATGGTGACTTTTTTGTTTCTTTCTAGTTCTTAAGCTTTTTTTTTTTTTTTTCCCTCACTTTCTGCTTGTATTGATTAGGCTCTTCAGTAGAAAGATGAATAAAAGTGTCACTATTAGACACCCTTTCTAATTTTAAAGGGCATATTTCTAAAGTTTCTATTAACAGTAATGCTACCAAAACCTACGTTAAATCCGTTTCACCTACCATCACTAATCAAGGTCGTTTTGAGACTCGCAGGTCTTCTTGGCTACACTTATCCCAAANCCTCACTTTCTGCTTGTATTGATTAGGCTCTTCAGTAGAAAGATGAATAAAAGTGTCACTATTAGACACCCTTTCTAATTTTAAAGGGCATATTTCTAAAGTTTCTATTAACAGTAATGCTACCAAAACCTACGTTAAATCCGTTTCACCTACCATCACTAATCAAGGTCGTTTTGAGACTCGCAGGTCTTCTTGGCTACACTTATCCCAAACAGTAAGGTATCTGCCCAAGTTGTTTTCAGGAATTTGGAGTCAGCTGGGTATAGTTTGAGCTGAGCTGGATAAGTCTGGACCACTGACCCATCAACTAGGCATTCAAGAGTGGCTGCTTGGTGACATTTTTGACATCAGAGGAGTGAAAACTCTCAAAACTTGCAGAGGACTGTAGCCTAGTTAACAGATGCTCAGAATGGCAGATTCGATACCTCTTTCCAGTCATCTTTCTCCACACTCCCCATGCCTTGGACCACCCTGCGTTTTTATTCTTTATCCCATAAATAACTGAGCTCCTTGCCTTGGGGAGGAAGAGCTGAGACTGGTTTTCCTGTCTCATAGCTTGGCTATCTTATGTATAAATTCTCTCTTGGCTGCAAACCTCGGCATCTCAGTGTTTTGTCCTGTTGGACTTCAGGCAAGACATACCTTGTTCAGTAACATTACTGTTTGTGTGACTTTGGTAGTTGCCCTTTTTGAAAGCTTAGTTTCTGTTGTCAGTTGCTAAGAGCTTTCTTGCTTGTCCATCACTTTGTTTTTTAAAATCATGAGTAAGTGTTGGATTTTATTAAATTATTTTTCTATATCTATTAAAATGATCTTTTTAATTGGTAATGTGATGAACAAAATGTATAGATAGTTTTCTAAGGTTAAACCAAATTTACATTCCTGTGATAAACCCAAGTTGATCACGAGGTGCTAACTTTTTAAAGCACATTACTATATTTGGGTTGTTCAGTGTTTTGTGTCCATTTTCATGACCAAGGTTGGCTTGTGATTTTCTCTTGTCCATGCTTCTACTCAGTCATGTCTAACTCTGTGACTCTTTGGACTGTAGCTTGCCAGTCTCCTCTGTCCATGGGATTTTCCAGGCAAGAATACTGGAGTGGGTTACTATTTCCTCCTTCAGGGGATCTTCCCTACCCAGGGATCAAATCCACATCTCCTATGTTTCCTGCATTGCAGGCAGATTCTTTACCACTGAGCCATCCGGGAAGTTTGTAATTAAGACTATGCACAAAGCTTGCTGCCTCTTCGGGTCTTTGCTTAAATGTCACTGTTCATCTTAATAAGACCTCTCTGCCCCCGTTTTTAGATATTGTAATTGTAAACTCTGCACTGTAATTCCTCTTCTTTACCTAGACCTCTTTCCCAGGTACTTTTGCTAGGCACTTACCTCTTTTTAATGTAGTAGTATATAGTTTGATAATTTACTTAATTGTTGACATCTAGTCCCATCACTTCATGGCAAATAGATGGGGAAACAGTGGAAACAGTGGCTGACTTTATTTTGGGGGCTCCAAAATCACTGCAGATGATGATTGCAGCCATGAAATTAAAAGACACTTACTCCTTGAAAGGAAAGTTATGACCAACCTAGACAGTATATTGGGAGAAGGCAATGGCACCGCACTCCAGTACTCTTGCCTGGAGAATCCCATGGAAGGAGGAGCCTGGTAGGCTGCAGTCCGTGGGGTCGCAAAGAGTCCAACACGACTGAACGACTTCCCTTTCACTTTTCATGCATTGGAGAAGGAAATGGCAACCCATTCCAGTGTTCTTGCCTGGAGAATCCCAGGGACGGGGGAGCCTGGTGGGCTGCTGTCTATGGGGTCACACAGAGTCAGACACGACTGAAGTGACTTAGCAGCAGCAGCAGACAGTATATTAAAAAGCAGACGTTACTTTGTCAACAAAGGTCCATATAGTCAAGGCTATGGTTTTTCTAGTGGTCATATATGGATGTGAGTTGGACTATAAAGAAAGCTGAGCACTGAAGAATTGATGCTTTAGAACTGTGGTGTTGGAGAAAACTCTGAGTCCCTTGGACTTCAAGGAGATCCAACCAGTCCATCCTAAAGGAGATCAGTCCTGAGGGTTCACTGGGAGGACTGATGTTGAAGCTGAAACTCCAATACTTTGGCCACCTGATGCGAAGAGCTGACTCATTTGAAAAGACCCTGATGCTGGGAAAGATTGAGGGCAGGAGGAGAAGGGGATGACAGAGAATGAGATGGCTGGATGGCATCACCAACTCAATGGACATGGGTTTGGGTGAACTCCGGGAGTGGTGATGGACAGGGAGGACTGGCGTGCTGCAGTCCACCGGCTTGCCAAGTGTCGGACACAACTGAGCGACTGAACTGAACTCCCATTAGAATATAAATTCCAAAGGACCAACAGAATTGTCTATAGTGTGAGGAAGAGATCTAATTTCATCTTTTTGCGGATGCCTATCCAGTTATCCTAAAATCATTGACTAAAAAGTCAGTATTTGCCCCCAGTGACTAGTAACACTTCCTTTATTAAACACACTAGATTTCCATAGAGTTGGGTCTATTTCTGGATATTCTGTTACTGGTTTATCTGTTCATGTATCAGTACCACACTGGATTATACAAATTTATGAGTTTATTTTAATATCTCATAGGCTACTTTCTTCCCCTCAGAGCTATTCTTTTTCAGGGTTTTTTCTAACTAGTATTGGGTTGTTTTAAAAACATGAATTTTAGCATCATCTTGTGTCTCTCCAAAAGAGAGGGGAAACCAGATATTTTATTGGGATTGCATTAAAATTTGTAAATTAAGGAAAAATGACATTTTGGTGATGTTGAAATGTCCTAAAAAGGAAAAGGGATGTCTTTCTACTAGTTCAAGTTTGCTTTTGCATCTTGACGAAGCATTTATAGTGTTTTGAATATAGATTTTGAATNTATGTTTCCTGCATTGCAGGCAGATTCTTTACCACTGAGCCATCCGGGAAGTTTGTAATTAAGACTATGCACAAAGCTTGCTGCCTCTTCGGGTCTTTGCTTAAATGTCACTGTTCATCTTAATAAGACCTCTCTGCCCCCGTTTTTAGATATTGTAATTGTAAACTCTGCACTGTAATTCCTCTTCTTTACCTAGACCTCTTTCCCAGGTACTTTTGCTAGGCACTTACCTCTTTTTAATGTAGTAGTATATAGTTTGATAATTTACTTAATTGTTGACATCTAGTCCCATCACTTCATGGCAAATAGATGGGGAAACAGTGGAAACAGTGGCTGACTTTATTTTGGGGGCTCCAAAATCACTGCAGATGATGATTGCAGCCATGAAATTAAAAGACACTTACTCCTTGAAAGGAAAGTTATGACCAACCTAGACAGTATATTGGGAGAAGGCAATGGCACCGCACTCCAGTACTCTTGCCTGGAGAATCCCATGGAAGGAGGAGCCTGGTAGGCTGCAGTCCGTGGGGTCGCAAAGAGTCCAACACGACTGAACGACTTCCCTTTCACTTTTCATGCATTGGAGAAGGAAATGGCAACCCATTCCAGTGTTCTTGCCTGGAGAATCCCAGGGACGGGGGAGCCTGGTGGGCTGCTGTCTATGGGGTCACACAGAGTCAGACACGACTGAAGTGACTTAGCAGCAGCAGCAGACAGTATATTAAAAAGCAGACGTTACTTTGTCAACAAAGGTCCATATAGTCAAGGCTATGGTTTTTCTAGTGGTCATATATGGATGTGAGTTGGACTATAAAGAAAGCTGAGCACTGAAGAATTGATGCTTTAGAACTGTGGTGTTGGAGAAAACTCTGAGTCCCTTGGACTTCAAGGAGATCCAACCAGTCCATCCTAAAGGAGATCAGTCCTGAGGGTTCACTGGGAGGACTGATGTTGAAGCTGAAACTCCAATACTTTGGCCACCTGATGCGAAGAGCTGACTCATTTGAAAAGACCCTGATGCTGGGAAAGATTGAGGGCAGGAGGAGAAGGGGATGACAGAGAATGAGATGGCTGGATGGCATCACCAACTCAATGGACATGGGTTTGGGTGAACTCCGGGAGTGGTGATGGACAGGGAGGACTGGCGTGCTGCAGTCCACCGGCTTGCCAAGTGTCGGACACAACTGAGCGACTGAACTGAACTCCCATTAGAATATAAATTCCAAAGGACCAACAGAATTGTCTATAGTGTGAGGAAGAGATCTAATTTCATCTTTTTGCGGATGCCTATCCAGTTATCCTAAAATCATTGACTAAAAAGTCAGTATTTGCCCCCAGTGACTAGTAACACTTCCTTTATTAAACACACTAGATTTCCATAGAGTTGGGTCTATTTCTGGATATTCTGTTACTGGTTTATCTGTTCATGTATCAGTACCACACTGGATTATACAAATTTATGAGTTTATTTTAATATCTCATAGGCTACTTTCTTCCCCTCAGAGCTATTCTTTTTCAGGGTTTTTTCTAACTAGTATTGGGTTGTTTTAAAAACATGAATTTTAGCATCATCTTGTGTCTCTCCAAAAGAGAGGGGAAACCAGATATTTTATTGGGATTGCATTAAAATTTGTAAATTAAGGAAAAATGACATTTTGGTGATGTTGAAATGTCCTAAAAAGGAAAAGGGATGTCTTTCTACTAGTTCAAGTTTGCTTTTGCATCTTGACGAAGCATTTATAGTGTTTTGAATATAGATTTTGAATGTTTCTTATTTAGGTTATTCCTAAATATTTCATCATTTTTGTAGCTAGTATAACTCAGGTTTGTTTCCATTTCCATTATATCTTCTAACTTGTAATCATTTGTGTGTATGAAGACTTGAGGTTTTTTAATTTTTTATTCTTAATTTTTATTGGCGTGTACTTGCTTTACAATGTGTTAGTTTCTGCTGTGCGGCAAAGTGAATCTATATTATTTTTTATTTCTTTTTTTCAAAACTTTTGAGTTTCGTGTGTTACTTTCATGTCCTGCTACCGTATAAAATTAATGTTTGAGTTTATTCACTGAGTCTCTAGAGTTCTCCAGATGTATTTTCATGTCATCTGTAAATAGAGATAATTTTACTTCTTTCTGATTCCTATGTTGACTAAGGTCTATCTAGTCAAGGCTATGGTTTTTCCAGTGGTCATGNGTGTATGAAGACTTGAGGTTTTTTAATTTTTTATTCTTAATTTTTATTGGCGTGTACTTGCTTTACAATGTGTTAGTTTCTGCTGTGCGGCAAAGTGAATCTATATTATTTTTTATTTCTTTTTTTCAAAACTTTTGAGTTTCGTGTGTTACTTTCATGTCCTGCTACCGTATAAAATTAATGTTTGAGTTTATTCACTGAGTCTCTAGAGTTCTCCAGATGTATTTTCATGTCATCTGTAAATAGAGATAATTTTACTTCTTTCTGATTCCTATGTTGACTAAGGTCTATCTAGTCAAGGCTATGGTTTTTCCAGTGGTCATGATATGGATGTGAGAGTTGGACTGTGAAGAAGGCTGAGCGCCAAAGAATTGATGCTTTTGAACTGTGGTGTTGGAGAAGACTCTTGAGAGTCTCTTGGACTGCAAGGAGATCCAACCAGTCCATTCTGAAGGAGATCAGCCCTGGGATTTCTTTGGAAGGAATGATGCTGAAGCTGAAGCTCCAGTACTTTGGCCACCTCATGCAAAGAGTTGATTCATTGGAAAAGACTTTGATGCTGGGAGGGATTGTGGGCAAGAGCAGAAGGGGACAACAGAGGATGAGATGGCTGGATGGCATCACGGACTTGATGGACATGAGTCTGAGTGAACTCCGGGAGTTGGTGATGGACAGGGAGGCCTGGCGTGCTGCAATTCATGGGGTTGAAAAGAGTTGGACACGACTGAGCGACTGAACTAACTATGTCTCTATTTTCTCTCATCTAAATTTAATTGGCTAAAGCCTTCTGTACAATGTTAAATAGTAGTGAAAGTGGTGGTCAGTTTTTCTTTGTTGTTTAACTTAGTAGGAATGCCTCAGACATTTCTTCTTTTTTTTAAATTTTAATTTATTTTAACACCAAAAACATTTCTTACTGGGATATAGCCGATTAACAATGTTGTGGCAGTTTCAGGTGAACAATGAAGGGACTCAGTCATATGATGACTTTACGGTTGAATGTTTTAAATGATTATTAGATTTCTTTCAAAAGATTTTTTTAAACATCCATAGAGATAATAATACATTTTTTCCCTTATGCCATTATTTTGGTAAACTATATGAAAATGTTAATATTAATCTATCTTTTCATTTCTGGAATGAATTATACTTGGCTATAGTGAATTATTTTCTTGTAGTATTGGAGTCTGTTCAGAATTTTTGTATTAACATTCATAAGGAATAAAAGTGAAAGTCTCTCAATCATGTCCGACTCTTTGCGACCCCATGGACAGTACAGACTATTATATTCTGCAGGCCAGAATACTGGAGTGGGTAGCCTTTCCCTTCTCCAGCAAATCTTCCTGACCCAGGAATCGAACGGGGGTCTCCTGCATTGCAGGTGGATTCTTTACCAACTGAGCTATCAGGGAAGCCCAATGGCCCATAATTGTCTTTTATGTTTGCCCTTAACAAGTTTTGATAATAATGTTATACTTGCTTTATAAAAAGAATTTAAAATTTTTGTTTTTCATTTTCTGTGCTCTGAAACAACTTCTTAGTATTAGAACTCTTTGGTGCCAAATGTTTGAAATTCTTTTGTGAAACTTTGTGAACCTGATGACATTATATATATAATGACTCAAAAAAATTATTTCTTTTGTAATAGTACTGGGCAAATGACAGGTCCTTGGGGCAGTTTCCATAGGACCACAGTTCCAGTGTGGTCAGTCAAGGGCCCGTGCTGGTGGAAACTGCAGTCTTCAACATGTGACTTGCAAGTTTGCCCTGGAAGTGGTTGCCATCCCAGACATCTAGAAGGGGAAAAGAATATGGTGGTTGTTATGAGCGAGGCTTGGAAGTGGCACAGATTATTTCTGCTCCCATTTTATTGGTTAGAGTTCAGTCACCTGGTCAACCCCTAGCAGCTGGGAAGGCTGGCAAATGCTGCCAAGCTGAGGACCCAGGAAAGGACGAATGAGTATTTAGGTGAGTAGCAATCACTGCTTTCTACTAAAAGGAATTCCAGAAAGAATCTTAGAAGTTAAGTATAATATTATTCAAGGAGAAACTCCATAAAAATGCTTTAAAATGTGACATGAAAATCTAGGACAAAATTAAATTTGGCTCTGCCACTTATTTGGAGGAAATGGCAACCACACTCCAGTATTCTTCCCTGGAGAATCTCATGGACAGAGGAGCCTGGCAGGCTACAGTCCATGGGGTCACAAGAGTTTGACACGAGTTAGCGACTAAACCACTGCCACTTATTAACTGTGATACCATGGTCAAATGACTTTAAGCCTCCATTTCTTTCTTCACTAATAGAATGCCCATAATAATAGTATTTATCCCATAGAATTTTTTATTTTAAAAAGTGAAATAGGGGGACTTCCCTAGTGGTCCAGTGGTTAAGATTCCATGCTTCTGCTGTCTCTGGTCAGGGAAGCTCCACATGCCACAGGCTGTGGCAAAAAAAAAAAAAAAAAAGGGAAATGATGCATAAAAATCTTAGTAGTCACTCAGCATATAGGAAATAGTAGATTTAAGATATCAACACTGATAATATAGTGGGTACTTGAGTCTCTAGTATACTATTTCCTGAATATCAAACACCAACACCAGAAATATTTAACATAAAAACTAACATTTTTATTTTAAAAATTCGAATATTTTCTCAACAAATGGAGATTTCTTTTAGATGTAAAATATCAGTTCTTTCAATATGAGTTACTTAGATTATATAGAATGTCACAAGGAATTTCAGTCTTTGAGGAAGTATTTCTCAAAAAAGATCGAGAAGTTGGCAGCTATTTAATGAAAAGAAAAATTGCATGCATAGTATGGTTTGGAAGAACCCTATGGTAATCACCCTGCTCTCACAATCTTAAGACTAGTCTCGCACACGTTGTCCCATCCAGTTCCACCTATGATTGGCAAGTTTATGTTGATTTGTATTAAGTTTAGTGAACTGACTCTTTGCACATCAAACAGAACAACTTCAGAGATCTCCCTTAAACTGGGGAGCCCTTCTCCTCTAAAGGCCCCTAGGAGAGCTTCAGGATAGCTGCCAGGCCCCTCCCACTGTGGCTCTTCCTTCCTCGCCTTCCTACTATTCCTCAGGTTTTCTGTTTCCCCATTACCCTGGCTCTTCCCTTTCCAGTCCTTCTATCACTTTCTTTCGTAAACAACATAACTTTCTCATGCTTTTGCTGCATCCCCCCCATAACTCCACTCACCAAACCAAAGGAGCCTCCTAAGAAGGTTTGAAAAGGACAAGATTATATATAACTAGTTGATATTTTTGCAATCACAGTTTAAAAGAAAGCTTAATTTGGAATATTGAACTTGGAAGACATTCCAATCAGCCTTGATAATCGGCCTCTTGGTCAACCCTGTACATTCACTGAGTACTATGCCATCTGGCACAGTCTCCTCAGCTTGACTCTTTCCCTCTTCCTTTAGCCTCTCAGTTCCTTAAATGGCCCCCTGGATCACAATAAACTGTGAAAGATTTTGAGAGAGATGGGACTACCAGACCACCTAACCTGCCTCTTGAGAAATCTATATGCAAGCCAGGAAGCAACAGTTAGAACTGGACATGGAACAACAGACTGGTNAATGCTCAAACTACCACACAATTGCACTCATCTCACACGCTAGCAAAGTAATGCTCAAAATTCTCCAAGCGAGGCTCAACAATACATGAACTATGAACTTCCAGATGTTCAAATTGGATTTAGAAAAGGCAGAGGAACCAGAGATAAAATTGCCAACATCTGTTGGATCACTGAGAAAGCAAGAGAGTTCCTGAAAAACACCTATTTCTGCTTTCTTGACTATGCCAAAGCCTTTGACCATATGGATCACAACAGACTGTGGAATAGTCTTCAAAAGATGGGAATACCAGACCGCCTTACCTGTCTCTTGAGAAACCTGTATGCAGGTTAGGAAGCAACAGTTAGAAGCGGACATGGAACAACAGACTGGTTCCAAACTGCAAAAGAAGTACATCAAGGCTATGTATTGTCACCCTGCTTATTTAACTTCTATGCAGAGTACATCATGAGAAACGCTGGACTGGAAGAAACACAAGCTGGAATCAAGATTGCCGGGAGAAATATCAATAACCTCAGATATGCAGATGACACCACCCTTATGGCAGAAAGTGAAGAGGAACTAAAAAGCCTCTTGATGAAAGTCAAAGAGGAGAGTGAAAAAGTTGGCTTAAAGCTCAACATTCAGAAAATGAAGATCATGGCATCTGGTCCCATCACTTCATGGGAAATAGATGGGGAAACAGTGGAAACAGTGTCAGACTTT
>SJYA01002741.1:1359196-1376825 GCA_006410615.1 Neotragus moschatus | reverse complement strand
CCAGGGCTTGGAATCTCAGGATTTCCAGGTGGTGAATATTCCCCTCATCTCTCCTTCTCTCTCTGCAGCTATTCTCAGAAATAATTGACTCCTCTCAAGTCACACAGACAAAGAATGCCCTCAGAACAAAAGGGAACAAAGGAGGACGGTAGCCATGCAGGTGACCCGAGTAAGTGCATGTGATGAAATGGCTAAGGACAGCAGCCAGGGAACAGAGGAAAGCTGTCTATTTCCTGGCCTGGCTGACCCTCGCATCAGGAGACCATCAAAGGAGCCTCTTCCACCGGAGTTGGTTTAATACCAGCTATCCTAATGGTTTTTACTCTCTTCTTTCCTTTTTCACTCAGGGTTAAGTGAGTTTCCTATAAAAACACAAAGGACGAATAACCTTCACAGGCTGACAATCTTTAATAACATATTTCTATGGCTTCTTTCTACAATTGGATATAGGAAGGTTTTAGTTTAAAACTCGAAGCTTTTTTGCAAGATTAATTTAGCCTTGTATTTTTCTTCTCTATTTACTTATTAATATTTACCACCTTCCCTCACTAAACTGAAAGCTGTGTCTGTCTTTTTCCTTGATAAAATTCCAGATGGAACCTTGCTCAGAGGGAAGCTGTCACTAAATATCTGCCGAGTGGGTGTAAATGAATGAATAAATTCATTTACCCTTAATTTTGTTCCTGGTTTTAGTAATGTATTCTACCTTTCTCCCCACAGAATATAGAAGGTGCTAAAGTACTAATACCAGAGTTTCTTGCTGGTATACGTTGCAAATGTTCTATGTGCCATTCTTAATGGAGAATTACACTTTAAAAGACACTGCAAAGAGTTATGATCATAAACAAGATTTTGGTGGTCAAAACAGAGATGTAGTTTGCATTTTCTTATGCATTTCAAGTGCAAATTCCTTTGCATTTGCAGAGAAATTAAAGCAAAATCATTTAATAGCTTGATTAATTTTTAAAAAGATTGCCCAGGTAATTGAAGTATTAAACTAATTGTGCAAATAAAACTGTTGAAAATGGAAGATTTAGCTATTTATCCTAGAGGTAAGCAAAGCTGTTTGTTAGGTTAATCTTCTCTATTCCCTGAGCTCACCTTGTTTTTAAAACTTACTTATTTTTAATTAGAGGTAATTGTCTTACAGTATTGTGTTGGTTTCTGCCATGTATCAACATGAATCAGCCATAGGGATACATATATTCCCCCGTTTCGAACCTCCCTCCCTCCTCCCACCTCATCCCACTCCCCTAGGTTGTCAACAGGCCACTGAGTCTGAGATCCCTACTTCCCACTAGCTATCTATTTTACATGGTAATGTATATGTTTCAATGCTACGCTCTCAATTCATGCCATCCTCATTGGAAAAGTCCCTGATGCTAGGAAAGATTGGAGGAAGGAGGAGAAGGGGATGACAGAGGATGAGATGGTTGGATGGCATCACCGACTCGATGGACTTGGGTTTGGGTGGACTCTGGGAGTTGGTGATGGACAGGGAGGCCCGGCGGGCTGCAGTCCATAGGGTCGCAAAGAGCCGGACACGACTGAGCGACTGAACTTCCCCTTCCCCCGCTGTGCCCACAAGTCTGTTCTCTACGTCGGTGTCTCCTTTGCTGTCATGCAAATAGGTTCACCAGTACCATGCTTCAAGATCCCATGTGTATGTGTTAACATGTGACATTTGCTTTTCTCTTTCTTTCTTATTTCACTCTGTATAATAAGCTGAGCTCGCCTCTTATCCCACTTTGATTTAAGTTGTTCTAAGGGCACAATTTTTCTCTTTTCCTGAATATGGCCTGAGTTTTCGTGTCCAAGAATCACTCCAAATATCAGTTCAGAAAGCAGAAAACAGATACAAGCAAAGTCTAAAGAATATTTTATGGAGGAGGGTGGAATCTATAATGAGCCAAATACCCTGCTGCTGCTGCTGCTAAGTCGCTTCACTCATGTCCGACTCTGTGTGACCCCGTAGACGGCAGCCCACCAGGCTCCTCCATCCATGGGATTTTTCCAGGCGCAGTACTGGAGTGGGGTGCTGTTGCCTTCTCTGGACAAATACCCAGAGGCCATGATTCTTCACCTGGTTCTGGAGTTAGATACCAACCAACTGTGAATGAAACCCAAGCATCACAATCACCTTCTTCCACTTGTCCTGCCTTGGGATCTGGGGTGACAGGAAAGATGCTAGCCAGCAATTCATCACATGGTGACATTTGACAGTGAGGCAGACTCAGGCAAATGCCTTGGGTGATTCCACAGTGCTAAGGGAACAGTCTTTGAAGTGACGAAGTCTATGGTGAAGATGGGCATCCTCCCACACGGTGGCTCAGAAAGAGACAAAGAGTCGGACCCAAGACAGACAGAAACAGCCCTGGGTGACTGAGTTCTGCTGAGTCTGCTGGTCAAAGAAAAATTCCCACTTCCAAGGCCAGGAGGATACTGGTTAGAAGGTGCTTCTGCTATTCATTGTTCCTAGCTTCCACTTGCATAAAACTGACATACCTGGAGGGCCCAGAGTCAGCAGTCTCGTATCCGCCACTCCTTGGAAATGGTCCTATGTGGGTTATACAAGTTTCTGGTGCCCGACACAGCAACTTTCCATGAAGACCCCTGCTCATTATCACGAAAGGGGGAAATTGTTTTTTTTTTTTTTTTTAGAAATACGACTTCCTGAACCCCAGTCAGATGTTTGCCTTGGTGGTTGCTAACCAGATTTCACTTCAGAATTCCTGTGGGATGTTCCTGAAGCTTCTGGCTCAGTGAATCTGAGGAAGGAACCAGTGGAGGTGACACATGGCTGGGAAATACTGTTTCAAATCACACACGTACCAGGAAACATAGGTTCATCTCACAGAAATAAACGGCCAGTATTTCAAGATGAGACCTGGTGAGATAAATAGCATGATCGTGAACTAGAAGATAGTTTCATTTATGTTATGAATTTATAATAAATTATTGTTATTCATCGTCATTCTTACTACAGATCGAGCACCCATTGAGTGTCAAAGATCATGGCTAGTCATGAGCACGTAATCTCATTTTAATACTATTTAAAATGAGAGGAAGGAGTATTACCTCTATTTCATATAAGAAGAGACTAAACGACTTGGCTCTGGTGAAAAACCTACTAGGTGCTAAGCATTCACTCAAGGGGAAGTTTGCATATGCCTGAAACACAACCTCTTTCCCACTGCACACTTGACCTGCAGGGTCTTTCCTCAAGAGGTCCGCAGAGAACAGCCTCGTCCCCAGGACATAGCTACACCTCTGGTTGAGAGATGAGTGATACATTAATTAGTAGGTATACGTACGGTGGCCACATTTTCTTAAACAAAAATGAGGCCCCTTTTACTGAAAACGGGGCAGCGTATTTTAAATCGCACAACTTTGCACATTATAGTACACCTGGTAAACATATATAAGTACGTGATAAATAGCATATGGAAGGGAGAGAGGTCTGCAGATAAAAAGAGCGTGCTAACCTGATGGTTAATCAAGGTTATGCGAGAGATGGCAGGCTGACTGAATTGAATTATCTTAACGTCTTGCTGTCTGCCAGGATTCTCTAGGAGGCTTAAAAGCATAGAACACAATGCAATATTTTTCTTAGAAGTCATTGAAGTTTTTCATGTAAAGTTCTCTGATAACATTAATTTTACATTTTTTTATTTGTTTATTTTGGGCTGTGCCAAGTCTTCATTGCTGCGCCAGTTTCCTCCGGGGTTGCTCACTGCAGTGCCTCCTCTTGGTGAAGAGCATGGTCTTGAGAGCATTTGGGCTTCAGGAGTTGTGGCTCCCGGGCTCTAGAGCACAGGTTCAGCGACTGTGGCACGCGGTCTCGGTTGCTCTGTGGCATGTGGGGTCCTCCTGGATCAGGGATCCAACTCATGTCTCCTGTATTTGCAGGTGGATTTTTTACCACTAAGCCACCAAGGAAGCCCCTCTGAAAACATTTAAAGAGACAAAATGTAACCCAGATATCCTGAGTTTATAGGGTGTGAAAGGTATGCTATGTTGAAATTATATTGCTTTAAAATGAAATGCATTTTATACAAACAAAGCTTTGTTCAAAAACAGTGTAAGAATGCGGCTTTCTACTAAGCTGTCTGAGGTATGAAGTGATATAAAAAATGGATTTCGTATAACCTTATTCTGTTCATCAATATATAATTATGAAGTAATTTACAATAATGCAGTTATTGATTTAACTTCACCCGTGTGCCTTCAAAGGATATTTATACTTTGAGAATGAAATTTAACTAAATTATTGGGTGAAAATTGCCACTAAGCAGTCCTAATTAGAAAACAGATGCTGTTGTGAAGATCATGTTTTATCTTGGGACTCTTCTGATCCCAGTATAGTTGCCTTTTTAATAGATTGATGTTGCTGTAGCATCGCAATTGGGAATAGCTTATATCAATTCTATTGAAGTGAGCCTCATGCATCAGCATATGGTAAATAGAAAAACATTCCATACTTCCCCCGAAATACTACGATACCTCACAAGCCCCAAGAGGAGCAGAGTTAACAGCTGGGCTGCAAAGTTAGGAGTTGTCAAGATACGTGTGTGGGCTTGCCTCGCTGTGGATTCGCTCAAAACTCTATACTTGTGAAAGAAAAAATTAGAAGGAAGGAAAGAGTGATGGACTAGAGGAAAGGAAGTGAAAGGGAAATAAAGAGAAGAAAACTTAGTGGGAAAGACACAAGTTCCACCGTATGCAATTGTATCTCACTTTGAATGATTATAATAAAATACAGACGATAACATAGTATTTATTGGGTTATTACCTCTTGCAAGGACCTTCCTGTTATGGACTAATTTATTTCCTCTTTGAGCAAAGTATTGTTGTCCCTCTTTTGCAGATGAGATGACCAAGACTTTGAGGAATTAGTAACACAAAGCCAGGGTTTGAACCCAGGCAGTGTGACTGCAGAGTCTGCATCCTTAATTAGTAAGCATTGGTACCTCGGTATACTTTCAAATTCAGTTACTATTGAAAACAGAAGTATGAACACAAATAAAACTGGAAGGACAGAGTGGAAATTACTCCTAAAGTCTGAGGAGAAGGACAGCTGAAGACAACACTTGAGATTTCAGCCCAACTATTTCTTGCTCCTCATGTCTTCAATCTGCAGTTACGTCACCAGGTACCCAGCACAGTCATAATGTGCTAATAATTAAAAGCATAATCGTTAAAGTAGGCATAATGATTGACCTGGGCTTCCCAGGTGGCTCAGTGGTAACGAATCTGCCTGCAAGTGCAGGAGACACAGGTTCAGTCCCTGGGTTCAGAAGATGCCCTAGAGAAGGAAATGGCAACCCACTCCAGTGGGTTACCTGGAAAATCCCATGGACAAAGGAGCCCTGTGGGCTACAGTCCATGGAGTTGTAAAGAGTCGGACATGACTGAGCATCTAAACAACAAATATTTGACCTAGGGTATAGAGAATATACCCATTGTGAAACAACTAAAATGTTTCTTTACAAATTGAAAACAATCAGGAATTAAGAGTTTAACTCTACAATACATTTAACAGATCCCAACAAGCAAAGCTAAGATTTAGGCTAATAAATATAATAACTTGAAACAGGAACAATAACATAACTCTCTCCCTAGAAAGTGCCAAACTAAACTTAACCTCTAGGAATACCAAGACCAAAGTGAAAGAGCTCAGCCAAGTATCCTTCTGAATCTGATTTTGGTACTTCCCTAAAATTGTTTTATTTTTGTTATCTGTGAAAAATTTATTTCATATGGTTATATCAGAACTGTAGGAAACAGAGTTTTCCTTTCCTTTCTGCTGAAAGGAAATGGAATAACCATTATTATAATTACCAAATGCATAGGCTTTCAAATCTGATGACTCAGCAGTTCCATTTGCCAAAGATGTCCTTTAAGATACTGTTATGGGGTGGTGTAGGTGCTTGCCCAGCTCAGGGCAAGACATGACGTTGCTTCATTCTAGTTTTCCTCAACTTGGGGAGCTGCAGAGAGACTTTCATTTCTAAGCCTACCAGGTGGTCTAGAACTCCATCCTGTATTTTATATAATTATGTGTTTCTTAAGACATAGACAAGACTATAGTTTTATGAGATAATTTAAAATAATAGTTTTCAAACCTGTTTTATGCAATACATAAATTCTTTATTTACTAACTTATTCAACAAACTATGAGTAGCCTGGGTAGAGATGGGTCTTAGGAAACAAGGGTTATTTTACCATTTTAACTACCTTCCCCCAATATGAACAAACAATGGAGATTATTTTGCATAAAATATCACCTGGACAAGAAAGAATCAATATTGGTGAGAATGTATAGAAAAGGGAACCCGCAAGCACAGTTGGTGTGAATGTAAACTAGTGCGGCTACTAGGGAAAACAGTGCAATCATTCCTCAGAAAACTAAAAATAGAACTAGGATAGTCCTATGGAAATAGGATCCAGCGATCCCAATTCTGGGTATTTATCCGAAGAAAACAAAAACACCAACTCAAGACATAGATGTATCCTTATATTCAGTGCAGCACTGTTTTCGACAGCCAAGATTTGGAAGCAGTCTAAAAGTCCATTGAAAGAGGACTGGATAAAGAAGACATGCCACATATATATAGTGGAATATTACTCAGTCATAACAAAGAATGAAATCTTGGCATTTGTGACAACATGGATGGACCCGGAGGGCTTTATGCTAAGTCAAATGAGTCAGACAGAGAGAGAAAAATGCCATATGGTTTCAGTTGTATGTGGAATCTAGGAAACAAAACAGAAACAGACTCAGATACAGAGGACAAATCGGCCAGAAGGGAGGAAAGGGGCAGGGTGGGAGTAGGGGGCTGGGGAGCGAAATAGACAAAGGAAGTTAAGAGGTACAAACTTCTAGCTATAAAATAAATTAAAAATAAAGCTCATTCAAGTTCATGGGCAAAACTATCACTAGATGCTTATCTCTAGGATTCCAGCTGTGAAGTAAACTAGAGGACTTCATGATGACAAAGATTCTTCTGACGAATACACCTAGCTCATTCTCATCCCCAGATCTCTGCTAAACAGTAGTGTCCTGGAAGTTTCCCATTTAAATCCAGCCTCCCATTCTCCACTCTTCAGTTCAGTTCAGTTCAGTTGCTCAGTCGTGTCCAACTCTTTGCAACCCCATGAAATGCAGCACCCAGGCCTCCCTGTCCATCACCAACACCCAGAGTTCACCCAGACTCACGCCCATCGAGTTAGTGAAGCCATCCAGCCATCTCATCCTCTGTCGTCCCTCTCTCCTTCTGCCCCTAATCCGTCCCAGCATCAGAGTCTTTTCCAGTGAGTCAACTCTTCGCATGAGGTGGCCAAAGTACTGGAGCTTCAGCTTTAGCATGATTCCTTCCAAAGAAATCCCAGGGCTGATCTCCTTAAGAATGGACTGGTTGGATCTCCTTGCAGTCCAAGGGACTCTCAAGAGTCTTCTCCAACACCACAGTTTAAAAGCATCGATTCTTTGGTGCTCACCTTTCTTCACAGTCCAACTCTCGCATCCATACATGACTACTGGAATTTAGAGAACATATATATCTCTCATCTCCACGCTCAAGCAAATTATGTCTCTCAGTTTAGCATTCAAAGAAGTTATTAATGTCTCATTTATGCTAAGACACTGATGCAGTCCTTTCCTATGCCTTCAATTTGTCTAAGGAATTTTTTTTTAAATTCACAAGTTACTGTTGCCTAAAAAACAATGAAGATCAAAATATCTTCTCACACGTATTTAGGAAAACAAAACTTGGCTATAAATAAAAGGTGAAAGAAATAATAATTCCAGGTATTCTATTCCCTGAATATGTCAAGAATCGAATATATAATAAAATGAAGCTAAGTTTACTTACTGATTAAGACCCATCCATTCAGCCAACAGATGCTGTGGTGCAGAGAAGTTAATATAATACAATATAATGCAGCTTGATATAAAGGTTAGAGTAGTTGATATATGATTGTGACAAGACACCATTATTGAAAATTGAGTTTCTTAAGATTAAAACAAAAAGGTTTGGGATATTAGTAATATTTGTAGTCAATAGTAAGCAAATAAAAGTTTCATAATGACATATTAGTAAAGAATTTTCTTTTTCCAAATGACCAATGCATCGTGTACTAAAAAAGAATTTTTTATGATTAACTGTTGCAGAAGCATTTTATCTGAAATCATTTGCTATTATTTAATATAGAAACCCCTCTGATACTATCAGGGAAAGCTGACAATGGCGGATGGTTTTGAAAGATTATTTTTAATATTTGGCATAATAGTCTGTAATGGTTCCTATGGCTCTGATCACTCAAAAATTGAATAAAAAAAGCAAAGATGAGGTTGAATCCTCTCATATTGCCTTAATAACAATAAACATTTATGTGGTGCTTCATACCTGTGATTTCGTTTGTCCTTTGGTTTATCTCTTGAAATGTTCCCAGTTGTTTTTCAGATAACAGAAACACCACAGTTATTATTTTGGATGTACATATCCTAACTTGTGTCAAAGAAAAACTCCTGAGATAATGAAAACACATTTAGCTTTCGCATCAACCAAGAAATGATGTTGATATTTTGATCTCACATGGAAGAACATGAGGAGTGTGTGCAACTGTAGTTGGTATGCAACTATGAACAAGGCTCAAAGGCAGAATCAGTGTGTTCTTTGGGTGGATATTAAGAAAATAGGAGTAAATGAATCAAGGACAGCAGTAGGGAATGTAGTAGGAGAAAGACTTTAAAAGATCACTAATAACTGATATTCCAGTAATAAACATCTCCACTTAGCACACTAAGGGCTTCCCAAGTGTGAAGAATCCACCTGCCAGTGCAGGAGACACAAGAGATGTGGGTTCAGCGCCTGGGTTGGGAAGATTCCCTAGGGAAGGGAATGGCACCCCACTCCTGTATTCCTGCCTGGGAAGTCTCTTGGACAGAGGAGCCCCAAATAAGCCCCAAATAAGATAACAATTTAAAAAAATCACACCAAGGCCAAACATAAGTAAAAATTAATTTAATTAATATTAAATTAATTAAGTAAATTAATAATTAAACTGAACATTAAAAGAAAGCAAAATATAAAAACAGCCAGAGGGAAATGGCATATTAACTTATAGGGAAATGTTAGTTCAAATAACGGCGATTTTCTCATCTGAAACAACAGAAGCCAGAAAGAAGCATCAGAACATCTTTCAAACGCTGAAAGAAAAGAACTGTCCACCCAGAATGTGAGATCCAGTGAAATTATTCTTCAGAAATGCAGGTGAGCTGAAGACATTCCCAGAAGAATGAAAAATAATGCAATTTGTCACCAGCAGATCAGGCCGCAAAGAATAACTAAGGGAAGCACGACCCGTAAAAGGAGAAATAGGCAAATTTACAGGCTTTTGCTCAGCAAAATGCCCTGCTAAGATGTCAAAAAGACAAATTATAACTATCAGTATATACCTATTCAGAGAAGGCGATGGCACCCGACTCCAGTACTCTTGCCTGGAAAATCCCATAGACGGAGGAGCCTGGAAGGCTGCAGTCCATGAGGTCGCTAAGAGTCGGACACGACTGAGTGACTTCACCTTCACTTTTCACTTTCGTGCACTGGAGAAGGAAATGGCAACCCACTCCAGTGTTCTTGCCTGGGGAATCCCAGGGACGGGGGAGCCTGGTGGGCTACCGTCTATGGGGTCGCACAGAGTTGGACACGACTGAAGTGGCTTAGCAGCTGTAGTATCGGTATACACAGCTGATGGTACGGCATGGTACAGTCAACTGGTAGAGTGCTAGTCACTCTGAAAAGTAGTTGGGGAGTTTTTAAGAAACTGTAAAAGGTCTTAGCATATAACTGGCAATTGCACTCATGGGCATTTATCCCAGATAAAAGAAAAAACAAACTTATTTTCATACAGAGACTTGTACATCGATGTTTATAGCAGCTTTATTTGTCACAGTCCCAAATCAGAAACTACCCAGATGAGTCAAAGCTTAAGCCTCAGAATGTTACTTAGTTTATTTGACTTAATTTTCATACTAATACTTTAGGTCACTTATTTGAAGATTTGATCAATTTTTTTTAAAACATTCTACTTGAAACCAATTGTGCTAATCTTCCTTCCTCCCTTCTTACATGGTTCCTTAAACATTATAAAACCAATAAATTGTATTCCTTTGTTGCCTAATTTAATATCTGACCAGTAATGCTTACCCAACATTGCTCTGAGACAGACTTACAAAGCTGACTTTAAAAGTTACAAAGGTGAATACTGTCACATGACTGCAAAACTCAGGCATGGGGATCATAGTGTGATAAATTAACTTAGAAATTATAAGTTGCTATTAAAACATACACACACATATTTTAATATTGATTTCAAGATCACTCTGCCTATATCTGAATTATTCGATCCAATCAAATACAAAATTTTGTACAGTGAGTTGTGCAGATAAGTATCAAGAATGTATTAGCTTTTAATTTCAATATCCACACATGCTCATTTGTTACAAGTAGAGAGAAACAGCAGCATCCTTATTAGCATGCTGACATGATCAAAGCAGAACTATTCGTAAATACTGGGCATGATTCAAGAGACTCCAGTCAGTTTAGTAGCTCAGTTATGTCCAGCTCTTTGCGACCTCATGGACTGCAGCATGCCAGGCCTCCCTGTCCATCACCATCTCACAGAGCTTGCTAAAACTCATGTCCATCGAGTTGGTGAAGCCATCCAACCATCTCATCCTCTGCCGTCGCATTCTCCTCCTGCCTTCAATCTCTCCCAGCATCAGGGTCTTTTCCAGTGAGTCAGTTCTTTGCATCAGGTAGCCAAAGTATTGGAGCTTCAGCTTCAGCATCAGTCCTTCCAATGAACATTCAGGACTGATTTTCAAGAGACCCCAGTGCTCTCCAAATCCTTTTCTCACATACAACATCATAATCAGCCTGAAATTCTCATTTCTCCCTCTTCTTCTGGGTTTAGTCACAGAGGGTGTTCTGTTAAAGTGTACATACACTATTTAGAAGGGTCCAAATGGTAAAATAAAAGTATTACTCAACCCAATAGCTCTAGCCATACTTCTTCCACAATTGAGTTACATGAACAGGGGGAAAAAAATGCTACTTCATTATATTCCCTTTGTGACGATAATATGAACCAAGTTAGCGGTTTGCAAGCTGTTTTGCTGGCCAAGGAATGTTTTGTTCTACTAAATTCTTGCAAGAAAAGTCAGAATATGAGAGTTGGTTAGAAACAGCCTGTGCAGGAAGTGGAATCAGAGGCCCGGAGCTCAGCTTTTTCCCTATCCCCGCGCTGGCCCCTGTAACAGTCTTTATGGCTCCTCAGAGCCCCGTTTACAGGGGTCTTTAAGACAGTCTTTAGGAATTCTTAACCATTTCAGACTGCGTGGATGTCTGTTTAGAAAAGTGAGTGACTATGAAGGGGCCTCACTGCCAGAGGAGATGAGATGGAGGAGAAGTTGGGGAGCGGGCCGGCTCCCTGTGGTCTGGATGTGTCCTTGACTGGGTGGGGGGTGACCTCACTCCCTGCAGAGGGACCTAGGTCCAGCACAGCCCGGGAGGGCACTTGAGGAGGAGCAGCAGGTCTGGCAGGGGGAAAGCCACACACATATGGTGGCTGAGACCAGCAGTTGTCCCGGATGGACTTCCTCCATGTATACACTCCCCAGAAAATCCTTCCAAGAGGGGGAGCAGAGTGCAGATAGGAAAGGCACTCAAGAGGGAAGAACAAAAAAAAAAAAAAAAAAAGGTTGCTGCAGCCATTACCTAAATATTGCCAGATGTGCTGGGGCAGAGAGCAGAGGGCAAGCCTGCTCTTGATTGACTTTCCCACTGCGAGGGTTCTGGCCGTGAGAAAACTCTCCTGCATCCTTCAGAATCATAAGGCTTTGTTGGTGTTCAGTTGCTCAGTCGTGTCTGACTCTTCGACTCTGTGGACTGCAGCTCGCCAGGCCTCCCTGCCCTTCACGGTCTCCTGGAGTTTGCTCCAATTCATGCCCGTTGAGTCAACGATGCCATCCAACCATCTCGTCCTCCATTGCCAGCCCTGTCTATGGAGAACAGTGACAACCAGCCAGTGCTTAAAGCTGAAGATGATCTTGGCAAATTCATTTAACTCTAACTCAAACTGAAGTTAAGATTTCGAATCTAGCAGATATACTGTGGTGTCAGAAACTTGTAGTTTGACAATAAGACTTTTAGACAGTGGAAGATGGCAGTGACACCTGGATTATTCAATTCATCTAAGAGAACATTTCTGTTAGATAAAGAACTCCTTATCAAGAAAGATGAAAAACAGGATTTCTGGGCAAATTCTCATCATATAGGAAGTACTAAAGATCCACAAGGGTCACATACTTCATGGCAACAATGGCCATGCTTTTAAACTTTATTGGCAAGATAAATACACATTCAATGGTATAATTATTTCATATTCAGAAGTAGCCCTGTATATTGGATTTTAAAAGATGACAGTTTTCAAAATGTGTTTGAAGAAACATTTTTAAGTCCAAAAGCTTCTGATAGTGCTTATTAGCCTGTGGAAACTTTTCATTCTCACAACTGGTATTATGTAACCAAGAAATTTTGCAAAAAAAAAAAAAAAAAATTCCTAGTAAAATGGGTAGAGTGAAAATTAAAACAAACAGTATAAGATACATGATATTTACATAGTTGAATCATAGAAATGATCTCTGACCAGGAAACTTTTCAGAGAAGAATGCTGTTCCCTTAGCATACAAATAAGATCTACTTTATGAAAGATGATTTTGTTACTTCTCCAAATCGTGACCTTGTGAAACCTTCTATTGTGGTTGCTCTTCTGTCAAAGCAGTTTTTCTTTAAAATCTCTGATAAGAAGTGGCAGAATAACAATGGAGCTGTGTGTCACTTACAGTTAGGCTTGGTTATATCAAACGAAAATCAAACAAAATCAGTATCTGAAACAAGAAAGAAGTCTGTTTCTCATGGAAAAGAATTCTGCCAGTAGACAGCATAGAACTGACCTGATAGCACTAAGTCCTGCCAAAAGGTGGTCCTTTAATCTTATGTCTCGGTCGTTCTGAGTGCGAGGGTTCCACTTCTGGGTCCAAGATGTTTACTTGGATTCTGGGTATCATATCTTTCTAACCAAGCCCTCAAGAAGAGTGAGGAGAGTTCAAAAGATATGCCTTCTGACCTTTAAAGATATTTTCTAAAGTTGCACAGAATGTATCTCCTTATATGTCATTGGCTAAAATGTGATAACATGAACACACCTGGTGAAATGTCACACTTCTACTGGGTGACTATGTACTAACAACAACAGAAAGATTACAGATCTTCTTACTGGGGTAAATCAGAGCACAGATATCAATGTAGAAACTAGTAGTTTTAGTCAAAAGGTACTTGGAAATGGCAACCTACTCCAGTATTCTTGCCTGGAAAATCCCATGGACAGAGGAGCCTAGCAGGCTAATATTCCACAGGGTCGCAAGAATCAGACACGACTGAGCAACTAAACCACCACCAGTTGAAACATAGGCTTTATTTTAAAATTCATTTCAGAAGTACTAGTAATTGAATCTCAGAGTCTCTCTCTCTCTATGTATACAGAATCCATTTTCCAGGTCTTCAACAATTCTAGATTGTACCCTTTGAAATTAACGTTTAAATCTCAAAACTTCTAAATACGTTTTAACTTAATATATATATCAAATTATAGAAGTCAGTTCCCCCAGAATAGTTGATTTGTTTAGCTATCATCTTCTGATCATGGAAGATAGAATCTCCAAAAATATACAAACAGATTTATACGAATGCAAATTAAATCAGTATCCAACATTTTAACCAGCTATGAGTATATCACCCTATCTAAAACATCTTGAAGTAGCCAGTATGATTAAACTCTCATTTTATGTTATTAATAAACAGTATCCTGTTAGTATGATTTTTATTTCTTTCCAAATTATTGACAGAAACTCTTCATAGTCCTAGAAAAAAAATGCATTCAGTATAATTTGATGTGGAAAACCATAGGTAATTATTTTTTCTGTTATATTTTCAGTAATTTTATTTGCTTAGCTCATATTTCTCTAGTGGCTTGGAAGTTATAATTACATTTTTATAATAGTTTTTATCTTTTTGTTATTTAAAAGCATTTTGAGATTTTTTACCTCTATCAAGGTCAATTTTATATTATAGCCATGTATTAAGTATCATCTTTGGAAAATGAGAAATCCTGGAAGTTTTTATTGTCCTTACTGTCTCTTCCCACTTTACAGTTTTGATTGATGTAATATGGGGTTTGAATCTAAATATCAGTATTTTACATTATTAATTTTTCTTTGGACACTTACTTTTGAATTTATTTTTTGTCTTGTAGGCATGTTAATTGCAGCTCTCAATACTTTATTTTGGGTTTAGCTCATTTAGCATCTCTTTTTCCACTGACATCCTTATTCTTGAGTTCTTTATACTAATATATCTCTAGGTTGGCTGGACAGTATCCCTAAAGAGTGAGTGCTGTACTTTCTGTTGTTAGTTGTTAAGTCATGTCCGACTCTTTGCAACCCCAGGGACTGGGGCCCTCCAGGCTTCTCTGTTTCCCAGGGAAAGAATCCTGGAGTGGGTTGCCATTTCCTTCTCCAGAGGATCTTCCCCACCCAGGGATTGAACATGCGTTTCTTGATTGGCAAGCAGACTCTTTACCACTAAGCCACCAGGGAAGCCTGCAGTATTGTCTGAACACTGGCTTTTAGGAGAACACTGGTCTTCCCTACAAATGACCTCTTGACTAAGTACATCATTCTTTCACCCCCCCCCCCCAATCGCTGTCCCTTGATAGCCAGTCTTCCTCTGCTGCCGCTGTTCAGCTCTCTGAAGAAGTCTATGGTAGCTTATGTTTTTTCTTTTCTTTGAGAAGTGGTTCTCAACTCTGGCTGCACATTCAAATCACTGAGGGAGTTTTGTTTTGTTTTGTTTTTAATGGAATGCATAGACTCCATCCTAGAATAATTAAATCAGGATCTCTAAGGATGAAGCCCAAACCCTCATATTTTTTGAAAGGACCACCCAATGATTTTGTATAGCCCAAGACGCTACTGGTGAAGAACACGCCTACCAATGCAGGTTAGACGTGTGAGATACAAGTTTGATCCCAGGGTCGGGAAGACACCTGGAGGAGGGCCCAGCAACCCACTCCAGTATTCTTGCCTGGAGAACCCCATGGACAGAGGAGCCTGGTGGACTGCAGTCCATACACTTGCACAGAGTCGGACAGGATTGAAGCGACTTAGCACACACACACCAGGGGCAAGAACCACTGCTTAAGAAATAAGTCCTTTTTCTTGACTAGGTGTTTTTCGAAGTTTCTGTTTCCTCTTTAAATCTTTCCTTTTTTATTAAGTTTCAGCGACATAATATTATATCAGCTTCAGGCGTGCAGCATAATGATTTGATGTTTATGCATGTTGTATAGCATCTCCAATCACTACAAGTCATCTGGTTAACATCCATCACCACACAGGGACAAATTTCTTGTGATGAGAACTTTTAAGATTTATTTTCTTAATATCTTTCAAGTATGTGATACAGAATTATTAATTGTAACCACCATGCTGTACTTTTCATTATTTTTGTTTCTTTTGTAACTGGAAGCTTGTATCTTTGGATCCCTTCACCCCATTTGCCCAGCCCCAGCCCCTGCCTCTGCAACCACCAATCTGATCTCACTAATATATGTGAGATCATATGGTATTTGCCAACTTATTTCACTTTTTATGATGTCCTCAAGATACATCCATGTTGTTCTTGTTGCAAATGAAAAGATTTCCTCCTTTTTATGGCTGCATAATATTCCACTCTGTTTCATTCTTTTGCATGTGACTGTCCAGTTTTTCCAATATGATTAATTGAAGAAGCTGTCCTTTCCCACTTTAGTTCTTTGTTCATTTGTCATAAAATAATTGACTGTATATGCATGGGTTTATTTCTTGGCTCCCTCTTTTATTCTATTTATCTATGTATCTGCTTTTACACCAATACTATACCATTTTGATGTTTGCTTTTGAATAATATTTAGTCATTTATTTTATAAATGCAAAATTAAATGAACACGTTTTACTTAACACATGTTAGTTTTAGAGTTTATTTGGTAACTTATTAAAGCTTGTGAAAACACATAGATTGTGGTATTAATACAACCTGGTATTAGTTTTTGAACTGTACAATATTTACATTTTAGGAAAATAAAGTGGGCAAAAATCTTGTGTTCATAAGTTTTTATGTTTTTCTGTAAATTGGTAGCAGATTGATAATAAAAAGAAATTTTCTGAATATGAGTTAAACATCAATGCTTTGTTCAAATTCCTTATGACTACCACATATAGTGAAATATTACCTTACTGAACGGTATTACAGATTCTGTATCCTCACAGTTCAATCTGAACAGTGTAAGTATTTCTATTACTTTTCTTTTGAAATTTAATATATCATAGACCACTGAAATATGATGGGTAAAATCTTCTTTCCTTATAGTTGGACTGTGTATATTTTCTAATTATAAGTTAAATATCTTCTTTACTTCTAGTGCCAAAGAAATCCAAAATCCAAATCAAGAACAAGTGTATGGTACAGTGATTGTTATAGAATTTTAAAATCAAAATATACAAATGACTCAAACAGAAAGAAATTCCATCTTGCATGGATTCATTCCTTAGGAAGCGTCTGTTCATTCTGTTCTTTGGTAAACTTGTACCTCTGTGGTTTGCTATTTTGTTTGCCTTTTTGTAAAACAGGAAAATGAGAATACTTTCCATATTCTCATGGTATAAACAGAACCAATAGTATAGATACTTGCTATAAGAAGCCAACCTAATAATCCAATAAATAATGCATGAAAAATTAATATGACATTTTCATAATATTTAAAGTCACCTTTATTCCAAAATAATAGACAGGGTCATTTTTTAAATATAGAAATACAGGAAAATATAAAGAAGATAAAAATTCCCTATCCTGTCTTCTGAGCTTCCCAGATGGCTCAGTGGTAGCGAATCCTCCTGCCAGTCCAGGAGACGGGAGTTCAAACCTTGGGTCAGGAAGATCCCCTGGAGGAGGAAATGACAACCTGCTCCAGTATGCTTACTGTGAAATCCTATGGATGGAGGAACCTGATGGGCTGTGGTCTATAGGGTCACAAATAATCCAAAAGGACTGAGCAAGCAAGCAAATAATCCTGTTATCTCTCTCTATATGTATTGTGTGTGTGTGTGATAGTTGCTTAGTCGTGTCCAATTCTTTGCAACCCCATAGACCACAGCCCACCAGGCTCCCGTCCACGGGATTCTCCAGGCAAGAACACTGGATAGGCAGTAAATGTGAACTCATGATTCTTACTGGGGATCCTGCGTTTAGATTAGTAATTCTTGTTAATTTTCTGTACGTTGCTCACTTATTTGGAATTTGCATATACTTTTAAAAATTTAATAATAGTTTGATAGCCTCTAGATAACCTTTTTTTTTACTTTACAATATTGTATTGGTTTTGCCACACATCAACATGAATCTGCCATGGATGTACACGTGTTCCCAATCCCAAACTCCCCTCCCACCTCCCCCCCAACACCATCCCT